>JACDOX010000323.1:512824-547197 GCA_014549065.1 Cardinalis cardinalis
TCTTTCTTTCTTTCTTTCTTTCTTTCTTTCTTTCTTTCTTTCTTTCTTTCTTTCTTTCTTTCTTTCTTTCTTTCTTTCTCTCTTACTCTTTCTTTCTTTCTCTTTCCCTCTTACTCTCTTTCTTTCTCGCTTTCTTTTTCTCCCCCAAATCTGGCTTCAGGAATGGCTGATGAATGACTTTAACATTTCAAACAATCCATTTTGTCGGAGATCAAGCAAGAACCTGGAAGGTAAAGGATTGGGAGGGTTATTGATGATGACAGACAGATGGTTAGCAAGCAGGACTAATACCAAAGGTACCTCCAGCATCCTGGCCCCAGTGACCCATGGAGCAGCATTTTCTGTGGCCATCAGCTCCATCAAGCAGAGGATCAGATATCAGGTATTATATCAGATATTTTGAGCAAAATACCTCAGAAAACAGCTGCAATACTCAGCATTCTTTGATCTTCCTATTGCCTCCCAATCTGCTTATTGCCACTTTAAATCAACTTCTCAGGGAGAGAGGAGACTTGTCCCAGAGCCCATGTGTTACACAGACATTCTGAACATCTCTGGCCATTGAACACATTTGTTTTCTGAGAGGGAGCCCTGGGTGCTCCTGTAAATGATGGCTGAGGTAATCACRTTGCTGTCCACGTCAGACTYTCCATTGTCCCTCCACAGCAAAAAYGCCTCTTCACTTCCCCTCTGCAGAGAAGTCCATGTGGCACTGCCTCCTGTCCAGAGGAAAGGGAATGTTCCCTATATATGTGCTCAGAAGTGACTCAGGAGCTTGCACAAGGCAAGGCACATGTCATAATTCCATGGGTAAAGCTTCTCTAGTCAGCAGCAGTGAAAAGGAAAAAACACCAGAAAGTTTTCACATAAAATGTTCAAGAAAAAATGTTTCCAGCTTGTCCAATCTTTTGGAAATGTTTGAACTATTTGAAACCTCTCTCAGCTTATGCACTCAAGGAGAAAACAGTAAGAAAAGACAAGGATTTGGACCAATTTGGGTCTATAACAGGACAAGGAATTTTTATAAGCTATTTTTTATCACAATATTTTTTCAAACTTCCCCCTCCCATCATTCTACACAAAGATGTGGAGAATCCACATTTTACTGCTGTCCCCTTTATAATTCTCTGACTTTGCTGCTTTGGTGCTTTTGGCAGAAGCCTCTACCCAGCTGTGGCTTGGATTTTAGGGAAATATCTCCATTTTGCATGGACTCACCTGCTGCTTTTCAGGACCTTGCACATCCCATAACTGCAAGGCTGAAGTTATTCTGTTTTGCAAAGAATCAGAGGGAAAGGACACAGGACAGGGGAGCCTGGCATGAGTCAGGCAGTGCTGTCATCAGTCCAGAGATTCTGACAGGGTTCCACAGCACAGAAAGGAGGAGGTGATACAAAATGATGGACAGAAAATTAAACCAAAAGGAAGAAGCAGAGATCCCCCCCAACCACTCCCTCACTGTTCCTCTGTAAACAAACAAACATGTTAACAAAGGAAGAGCAAAAAAAGTCAAAATGCACTTTGCAACCAACTAAAGCCCTAAAAAGGAATAGAGACTATGAAAGCCAAGACACACAAGAATCTTGATAGAAAGAGAAGTGCTGGAAGTTAAAAAAGACAATGAAACATAAGATGTCAGGGAGAACTCCATCAAGATTAGAAAATGTTTTTATTATACTTGGCATTAACAACTAACTGTGGCTAAGATGTAGAGGGAACATCCATAACACCCCCTTGTATGTTAATTTAACACCAAGAAAAATGCAATTCTCTAGGAACATGAGGCCTCCTTGCTGCCAGCTGCCTGCTGTGCCAGCCTGGCTTCTCCCACTCCTGGCTCTGCTCCTGGCCAAGAGCACTTCCAGAGGAGGGGYTGGGCTCTGCTGGGCCACCACCAGCCCTTGAGAAGGGAGAAACTTGAATTTGAGGCAACCCCGACGAGAGGAGAGATGATTGAATCTGACTCCATGTTCTTAGAAGGCTAATTTATTATTATATTATATTATATTATATTATATTATATTATATTATATTATATTATATTATATTTATTATATCATATTATATTGTATTGTATTGTATTGTATTATATTGTATTATTATATTATGCTATACTAAAGAATAGAGAAAGGATACAGCCAGAAGGCTACAAAGAATGATAATGAAAACTCGTGACTCCTTCCAGCGTCCCGACACAGCCTGACTGTGATTGGTCATTAAGTTAAAACAATTCACATTAACTAATCAAACAACCACCTCCTGGATAAACAATCTCCAACCACATTYCAAAKCAGCAAAACAAAGGAGAAGCAAATGAGATAAWATTGTTTTCCTTTTTCTCTGAGGCTTCTCAGCTTCCCAGGAGAAGAATCCTGGGCAAGGAGATTTTTCATAAAATATGACAGTAACAAGAAACCAAAGTGCTTCACTGGGGACACCACCCTGCTGCCAGGGCAGGGATGAAGCCACAGTTCCATTACACTCATGGAGATTTTCAGGGTCAGAAATGGCCCCTGTTGCCTCAGCACGTGGTGTTCCCTTTGGTTTTTCCCCCCTGGCACCCAGAGTCCCTCGGCTGCTCCACAGGCACTGCCAGTGCTGTGAAGGAATGGCAAAATGGCAGTGGGAATGGCAAAATGCTGTGCTGAGAGACCTCTGCTTGTGGCATTTTGGGGGAAATTCCCCCACTGAAAGGCTTGGCAAGCTTTGGAAGAGCCTGAGCAGGGAAATGGTTCAAGCCCCAGCCCTGCAGGGATTTCGTGGGTGTGTAGATGTGGCACWTAGGGATGTGGTTTAGTKSTGGGCTTGGCAGTGTTGGATTTGATGGTTTTAAGAGGCTTTTCCAARTTCTCTGTAACAGCTCTGCCAAGCAGGAATATCACAGCTTTGTTTGACTGCTCTCCTGAGGCACAGAGTGTAACCAGGAAACTGAAGAACCTCTCTTCCCTATGCAAAGGGACTTTCTCTCCTTTTTTCCAGCTTCTCAAAAAGATGCAGAGAATGGGCTGACAAAGTCATGGTATGGAATCTCAGTCATGCATGGAATCTCAGTCACCAGCCCAGAACTTTGTCCATCCTGGGCATTGCTGAGGGAAACACCCCTGAACAAAGCATCAGCAGCCATTACTGCTGCATTTCCTCCTGGTAAAGCAAATTTCTTGCTGGGGCACTGGTTGATGCAGAACATACTAAAAAGAAGAGGGTTTTGCTTGCAGTGTTTCCCTTACTAGGAAAAGCTTTGAACACTTTTCATGTCAGGGCTCAGCAGGCAAATCCTGGAGCAGGTAAATGATGAATAACTGGTGTTCTCAACCCTCCCTTTTCCTCCCTCTTCCCAGGCTGAGGAACACTTTTTGTAGGATGAGGAATACTTTTTGTAGGATGAGGAATACTTTTTGTAGGATGAGGAATACATTTTGTAGGATGCTACACAAAGGGTGAGCTGAGCTTTGACAAACTCAGTGCCAAGTACATGACAGAGACTTTCAAGCGGTTGTGCTGAGGCAGTAATTTCATGGTTTGCTCAGTTCCAGACTTTAACCTCAGTGCCAAGAATCGATGCCACATAATAATGAAAAGTCTAAAATAATTTTTAAATACAGAGAAAGAAAAGCAGAACAAAATACGCCTAAAAATAAAAGAGCAAAAGTAAGCAAATAAGGAATGCTCAAAATGGGCATGGCAGTTTCCTCTGGATCAAAATTAAGACTTTGTTACCACCCAGTCTAGTGAACCTGGAGTGGATCTGGAAGACATTAAAGACATGGAATAAAAAACACAGAGTTGAAAAATTATATTTGATTACTAATTAAAATAAACTGCAAAAATAACAGCAGTGAGCTGCCAATATCATTTGTACTTCTGTAGTGCATCCAAAGACACTGTGTGGAGTTGCACTGCTCACTCTTTGAAGGAGGAACATTTGAATAAAAATGCATAACCAAGTTTAGGACTTTAGGAACAGCACTGAGACATCAGCCCATCCCTTGTATGCTCTGAAGCTTAAAAGCCAAACCCCAGCTGGGACTTGAGACAGGGACGAAGATCTGAAGATGGATCAGGCTCAGACTGGACCTGGTGCTCAGGCTGGGCCCATAAGCAAAGGGTGCAAGGGGATGATCTCAGGTGCCAACTCACACCCCACATAAAATACACTATTTTAATATAATGCACTTTTTGGCCTTTCAACTACAGAACTCCACAAAGCGCCTTTGAACTTTGGTGGAAATGTCTTTTTATATCCCTTTTATTTTTTATTTTCTTTTTCTAGAATAGATGTCAAGGGTGCTAAGAAAGAAAAGCAAAGTATCTGGGGGTGTGGGGTGGTTTTTTTGTTTAAAGCACAGTCTGAACAAAGCTGGGTTCTGCCATCAATTGGCTCTGGACAATCTGGGCTGTGATTCCAGCACATCAGCCATGGAAAACCTTGGGAAAAGATCCTGAAAAGGGCAAATCCCACCTAGGAACTTTCCTTCATCCAGAGGGCAGGCTGAAAATCTTGAGAAAAGACCCTAAAAAGGGCAAATCCCACCTTGGAGCTTTCCACATCCTGCACAAATTATGGGATAGGGCTGGAAAACCTTGGGAAAAGACCAGCCCTTTCCTTTCCTTTCCGAGAAAGCAGCACAGCCTTTCCTTTTCCTTTTCTGGAAAGCACCACAGCTTTTCCCTTTCCTTTCCTTTTTCCCTTTCCTTTCCTTTTCCTTTCCTTTTCTTTTTCCTTTCCTTTTCTTTTTCCTTTCCTTTTTCCTTTCCTTTCCTTTTTCCTTTCCTTTTTCCTTTTCTTTTTCCTTTTTCCTTTTCCTTCCTTTTTCCTTTCCTTTCCTTTCCCTTTCCTTTACTTTTTCCTTTCCTTTCCCTTTTCCTTTTCCTTTCCTTTCCCTTTTCCTTTCCCCTTTCCTTTCCTTTCCTTTCCTTTCCCTTTTCCTTTCCTTTCCCTTTTCTTTTTCCTTTCCTTTCCCTTTCTCCTTCCCTTTCTCCTTCCCTTTCCTTTCCTTTCTCCTTCCCTTTCCTTTCCACAGCCCTGCTGGGAATCTCCCAGAGGAAACACAAGTGTTGGCAGTGATCCCCCAGACAAGTGTATCAAGAGCTTCTTACAGCTAAGAGACTGGGTCTCTCACAAGAGACTGAAGATGGAACAGTGCTCCATGAAGTTTTGTCACCAGAGGAGCCTTTGTCCCTGTCCCTATTCCCACTCTCCCATGGCAGCACACACAAACCAGCTCTAGGGMAGTGAATGTCCTCCAACATGAAACTTCCAAAGCACCAGAGATCTGAAAAACTAATCAGAGGGCTGCTTCATTTGTACTCAGGAACTGTGGCATGTTTTGAAAAGCTCCTCGGTCTCTTTTGCCTTTGATAAATTACACACATTAGCCACCCCAAAGGTCTGCTCAGTAGCTGCCACCCCACTGTAACATCTTGCTTTCTTCTCCACAGGAACTCCATAAATTCACTGTCCTTTCCCTGTCATCCATCTTCCTCCTTACCTCTGCCAAGGAACCACTTGAGCTTCTTTAATTCAGCCCCCTTTTCCCAGGCACAGCTGAAAGCCTTTGCTTGTGCTCATGGCAGGAAATGCCTGGTTATCTGTTAGGTAAACTGATTCATTAAACACAAAAATTCCAGGGTAATTTTTGGTCTTTTAAAATCAGTTCTCAGTCCTGTTGTCCCATTTCCCTAATACAGAGTGAATTTACCTTTGTCTAAACTCCACAGCAACATTTCAAGACCCTACCAGGGACAGCAGTGGTTGAGACCAGCACAGATCTTCCACAGGGCACCCACCTACTCCTGAATGTCATCAGAGGGCTCCAAGGTCAGATATTTTGGCTTCAAATCTTCTCTTTGCTGTTTTTTCACCAAAGTGCATCCATTCCTCTTCCATGGTGTCAAAAAATCAGCTTTGTTTTATGCTGTCTTTTGCCCTTTGAATGCATTTAGCATTGCCCTAGAGGAAAACTAATACTGGTTTGTCAGATTTTTACAATTTCTAATCAATCCAGAGCTTTTCCCCTGCTGCATCCTTTCCCTCTGCCTTTCTGTATGTGTTCCTTAGCTCAGGAAAGCAGATTTAGATTTCCCCTAGGCCAGTTGTTGTAAATTTACCTGCAAACATTATTCTGCTCATTGGGTCAGATGTGAATTTTTGATGATAGCATTGAAGATGACAGCCAGAAGACATGAAAATGGGACCATGCAAAAAGAATTATGCCAGGGGCATTTAACAGCAGAGCACTGTACAGAGGSAGCCAGTGCCTCAGACCCTCTGTAGATAACTTCTTATCTCTGAAGATAGTATCTTTTCATGTTTGGTTTTGTTGGGTTTTTTGGTTTGGTGTGGGATTTTGGTTGGGTTTTTWTGGTGGTTTTTTGTTTTGCTTTTTTTATGGAGGAAGGGAACATTCTTTATTACATCTTTTTTTTAAACTAAAAAACTGTTTTCACTTCAAAAGCCAAAAAAATCCCTTTCGACATGGTGGCCCTGTGTCTTCCGCTTGTATGTTTGCAGAATATATGGTGTATATCTTTTGTGTGTATGTATGTATTTATAATATATGTATGTATTTATAATATATGGTGTATATATTTTATATATGGTGTGTGTATATATACACCATATATGGTGTATGTATATACACCATATATATATATACACACACACCATATATATGGCATCTATTGCATCTATTATGCATAGATGCATATGGCATCTATGGCATCTATTGCATGAGCCTAAAYAAACTCAGAAGTAATAACAGGAATTTTCAAATAAAATTAGGAAACTCCTACCCAAAGAAAATGGCACTTACTGTGCACCCAAGTGTACCCAAAAATGCAAGTCCCAGCAAGAATTGCCATTTATTTGTCTGCTTTTTTTACTTGTTCTTTCTGCTTTCCACTCATGGTTTGAATGAATGTTTTTTGGGAAGAGAAAGGGCAATGGAGAGGGGGAATAGGACATGAAATGTGTCTGGCAAGGCAGGGTAGGAGAAGGAATGGGCAAATCCTGACCCCTCTGAGCTCACCTGGGGTTTGGCAGGCACCAGAGAGGGTCCTGAGCATCTCTGTGCTCCTCACCCTGCCCCTGCTCTTCAGGCCCAGCACAACACACCCCTCACACAGGCTTCAGGGACAGCTTTATTGCACCAAAGATGTGGGAGCTGGTGCCCTTGTGCTCCTTCTTTTATGAAAGAGGAATGTGTTTTGGCTGCTGAACAAGAACAGTGAAGATGGGTTGTAACAGATACAGTTAAACCCCTCAAACCAACTTTTTTCATTTTATCTCTTTGCCCTCCCCTCCCCATTCAATTCACATAACAAGCAAATCCACCCACTGAACATAAACATAAATAGATTTTCATGGGAAAGTTCATTTAAAAAAACCCTCAAGTCTTTTTTTTTTAAATAATTTAATAGATATGTCAATGAGCAGCTGTAAGCTAAAATCATTGTCATTCTCACTCTTCTAACAAAATCAAAACTAGAATCTTCCTGGGTAATTCCCATCTTTGCATAGGTCAAATGCATAAATTATGTTGCTTTTCCCCAGGACTCCTCCACAACCAACACTAAGCCAGGATGAGCAATAAATTTCCTCACTAGATGGAGCAAGAGCATCTAGATAGTAGAAGGCATGCCAAAGTTCTGCAATGGGACTCTSAGAACTGGGACAGCCCAACTCCATTCACAGGCCTTGGAAAACCACAGAGCTCCTGCATTTTATTCCAGCAATGTCAGTGCTCTGCTTCAGGGGCTGAGCAAAGCTCAAAAATCAGGGGGATTTACCCTGATYTGAGCAACACTCAAAAATCAGGGGGAATTCCCTGATATGTCAAAGGTCTTCAAACTGAGAGGGTTTACTTCTCTGGTTCCCAGCCTCAGTAATGCTGTGGCTGACAGACCTACACAAACCATGCTCCTGCTGCCTTTGCTCCTGAAGGAACAGGAATTTCCAGTGCTGGTGTCTCTTGTCCAGCTCAGCCCCCACGGGCAGGTTTGAGTTACCAGTGGTGCAGGTGTGGCAGTCACATTTTCTGGGAAAATCCCTTTGCCCAGGATTATTCTCCTGGGAAGCTGAGAAGCCTCAGAGAAAAAGGAAAACAATAATTATCTGATTTGCTTCTCCTGTGTTTTGCTCCTTTGCAATGTGTTTGGAGATTGTTTACCAACAGGTGGTTGTTTCATTGGTTTCATGTGAATTGTTTTGACTCGTTGGCCAATCAGGGCCAAGCTGTGTCAAGGCTCTGGAGAGAGTCACGAGTTTTCATTATTATCTTTTTAGCCTTCTGTAATTATGCTTTCTGTATTCTTTACTGTAGTTTAGTATGGCATTCTTTAATATAATATAGTATCATAAAATAATAAATTAGCCTTCTGAGAACATGGAGTCAGATTCATCATTCCTTCCTGCCACAGTGCAGGGACACCTCAGGTACTGCAAACCCATGGCAGGAAGCTGATTTGATTCTGTTGGTTCTCCCTTGCTGAAATAAATGCAACTTTCAGTCCCTGGTAAAACTCCTCCTGGGTATTACCAGCACAGAGAGTCTAGCATGGATTTCCAGCAGGTCAGAAATACCTGGAGGGCTGCAGGRTCTCTTGGGGTGGGAGCTGCTGGTTGTACTGATTGATGGAGTGATATTTTCTGCAGGTTGTCTGGCAGCTCCAGTTAAATCCACACTGAGAGTTATTCCTGTTTKCCCATATCCTTAAACCTGTGGCAAAGTGTCACAGTTTAACTTCAGCTCCCTGCCAGCCCCTGCACTTTTGGGGCAAACTGCATCCTTTCCTCCTCCTGAGACCTAACAGTGGAACACCTGATTATTTCCTAACTGGAGATTCAGCAAGCCCTTTGTGACCTGGCATTTGATATTCTATTCTGAGAAAAGCTTGTGGTTGGTGTGGACAATAACACCACCATTCTCTAGYGCTGAAGTTCAACAAAAATATTAACAAAATAAAATAGGATGTAGACAAGTCTAAGGATTTTTGTGTGTGTGTGTTTGGCAACCTTAATTATCAGCCCTGTTGCCACCAGAGGAAATGAAAGGACAAAAGAAATCCAACATGCAGGCACAGAAARTTACAAAGTCCTACAGAAACTGTCTCATGTTACAACAAATCCCACAACAAGGATCATTTCTCCCCGGTGTTTGATAACGGAGGATTAGAACGAGTCTTTGGTGCAACATGAGGAGAAAAAAATCCCCTTTCTCCCCAGCTTAATCCACCCCATAACCCAGTCCCACCCTGAACYCTCAGCCTTTGGGGAGCTGCAGTTTTACACAGAGATTTGCAGTTTCCCAACACGGGAATTGTAATATTAATTTAATTCTTGATRTGAGAACAATCATTTGGCGAGATGACGTACATGCTGTACTTCAGAGGAAAAGACAACTCACAGCGAACATTCTTAGTGGGATGAAATTCCTCTGTGACATATTTCTCTGCCTTCCAGAGAGCTGCAGCACAGTGATTTTCCCCCAGGAATGCTGTCTTGGGACAGGAGCTGTCCTTTTTGCCACCTTCCTCTCAGAGCGTGACGTATTTCACAAAATGCCTGGGTAAATAATATTGCATAAAATTACAGCAAACAAGAGGCAGAGCAAGATGCAAACAAAGGCATAAAAATGTTCTTAAAATGCCAAGTATTTTTGTWGCAGATGACAATGGCTTTTTTTCCCCCTCCATCTTTGTGTCCTCACTAAATGTTTTCCTGTTGGACAAAGAAGCACAGACTAAAAACTGAGTTTTTTCCTGTTTTCTTAGATGATTTTCTATTTTAAAAGAATTCTGGGGAAAAAAAAAAAACCCTTCCCAAAATAATTTCCAGTTTTTATAAACAAAATATTTATACCCCAAAGTTGTGGTTTCTTGTTTCATTTTTTAAAATCTGTGGGGGGAAAAAAAAAAAGGAAGAACAAAAAAACCACTTTTGTCTTCTGAAATCCTCTAAGGAGGAAAATAAAACCATGACCAGCTCTTCACAATAGCAGCACATGCTTGTTTCTACATTCTGTTACACAGAGATAGGCACACCTTGCTGCAGGATTAGATGGGAGGCTCCCAGGTCACACAGGAGGATTTCTGCAGCAGAGGGCAGCTTGCACACCTCAAGCTGCTGCATGGCCTCTTTTATCCCAATAAATACCTGTGCACACAGTCAGGCTGAGGTCTCTGACTCAGGTTTGCTTGGGTTCTCACTGCCAAAATTTGTGCTGCCCTTATGCTCCTGCATGAGGAAATGCACATATATTCATTAGCTTATGTATGGTCTTTCAGGAAATACCTTTTATCTCCACCTATCATATTTTGTTAATTTTATGTGGAAAATGGGGTTGTTGGTCGTGCAGTTTGCCCCTGTCCCTGATATATTTTGAAGCCCCCTCCATTCCTGCATGTGTCCATTMCAAGCTGCTCCTAATTTTCCTAATTAACCTCTGACTTTGAATGAAGCAGCTCCCMAGCACAAATCATAGMATCCCAGAAYGGTTTGGCTTGGAAGTTTAGGGAAAGCAAAGCCTCTTGTCCCAGGCTCCCACCCAGAGCTCACCCACAGCAGCTGCAGCCCCTRCCCTGAACGTGGTCCTCAGCAGGAGGAACCTTCCAGAACATCCAGCTCCAGCCCCTGCCCTGCTCAGGGCCACCTTCCTCTAGACCAGGGCGCTCAAAGCCCCATCCAGCCTGCCCAGGGCACCCACAGCTTCCCTGGGCAGCCTCTCCCAGGGCCTCACCACCCTCACAGCAAAGAATTCCTTCCCAACATCCAGCCTGGARCTGCTCTYTTTCAGCTTGCAGSCATTCCCCCTTGTCCTRTYCATGCCCTTGGAGTCCCYCTCCATKTTKYTTTTAGGCTCCCAGCAGATATTGCAAAGCTACAATGAGGTAACCCTGGAGCCTTCTGTTCTCCAAGCTGCACAATCCCAATTTTGTCTCAGCCTTTCCCCATAGGACAGGAGCYCCATCCCTCTGATCACCTTGGTGGCCTCCTCTGGGCTTGCTCCAACAGGTYMAKGTCMTTCCTGTGCCATCTCCACTGTCTCCCAAAAACAGAGAAACAACTGAGAATTGCTGTCAGGGAGACTGGAGCTTCATTATTTGAAATCTCTCCTACCTGTTGGTTATACACAGCAAACACAGACTCAGCTGTGCAAAGGAAGAAGTCCTGAAAGGAGCACTGGGGTCAGGATTGAGCTCTTAATGATCAGATGCTTCCAATTAAACTGACTGCAAAGTAATGACTGGATGCTGACATTAACACTGTAAAATGTGTTTTACAGTTGCAATTGCATCAATGAGAACYGTAATACACCAATTTCCTGAGGCTGTTTTATTTACTTCAAGTGGTTTGAGCTGGAGAAACATAACTGGGAAAGCATAACAAATGCATATTTCTTGGTGGTTTGCCTAGATTTGTTGCAAAGCTGAAATCTAGACACTGGTCAAATGGTTCTTTATGGATATTGGTCATAGGTCTTTCTTTTTTACTTTAATTTCCTGTTACATTTCTATTCAGAATTTGAAATTGTCTGTCCTGAGAATTTCCCTTGTGGTTGCTCCACTTCAGTCAGAGAAATTCATGTGGGCATTTTCTGGAAGCTAAGTATGCAGCTCTGAACTTTTTCTCAACGGTTCAGATTGCAGCTTTCAACACCAGAATTCTGCAAAACATTTAACACTCCAATAATGAGAGAAAAGAGCTCCCTCCACCTTCACCCATCTCCCCAGCAGGACCTGCTGGAGCCTGGAGAAAATGAAAAGCAAAGTTCTGTGGAGCATTTGGCTTTCTAAGAAAAGATGTGGATGTGATTCTCTCCTGRCCCTGATGAAATCCTCCTGGCTTGTGCAATCACAGCCCAGAGCCAGGAGCAGGGTCACCTCCCCAGGATGGCTTTGGACACTGGATTTGCCTGTGCTGCAGCTGAGGAGCAAAGACATCAGTCTGCAGACATCATCTCAGGGTGGTTTGGGGCAGCACTGGACACTGCAAGGCATGCTGGAAAGCCATGGCCCCAAATGGGGTGGAAAAGGAGCTAAAGTCATACACAACACCAAGTTTGCTGGGTTATCTTTATGGACAGCAAAATCCAGCTTTGGGACAAATTATTTAAAAGGGTATACATTTGTAAAACCATTATTTTGTTTGCATGCTACGTGTATCACCTACCAAAATCAACTCTGCAGCTCAAAAACCAATTTAAYCAGGCATGGTGGTGCCTCTGTGCAGATAGAGGCTTCTGTAAAACAGAAATCAGATCTAGTCACACTGGAGCTCCCTGAGTCACTGGAGAGAAGAAAATAGTGGGAGGCCACTATTAATCTCACCTAAATGAAATGTCTAAAATAGGTCTGATGATTCACATCCTAAAAAGGACTGCTRGTCCTTCTTATCAATGGAAGGAGCCAAGGGAGAGCCTTGCTCAAGTGGGGATATTTATACTGCAGCCATGTCCAAGGAGGTGAGCTAAAGCCTGTCCCATCAGTCCCCCTTGGTAAAGAAAACACTGTTAGCAGGGAGAAGCCTTGAAGTTCTTCATCAAAAAAGGCAGGAACTCTTCCTCCACTTCCAACTTGGCATCATGGATGTTTAAATTGAACTTGGAAAACTTCCTGGCCATTTGCAACAGCATTACAAGGACTTGTGAGAAGGATCTTCATGCCTGTTGCAGAGCTGAAGTTGCCAGGCTGTTTCTGGACATTGATTTACTTGCATGAATGAACTCTTGCAGAGACACCCATGCCATGGTTCTACCAAAGCAATGTGAATTGCCCCTGAAGACTTCTGAACTCTAGTCTCTCTACAGTTTTTACAGAATAAATGTTTATTACAGTTCTTGAAGCATGACTGAAGAGGCAGGGAAACTCCATTTCGAAAACAAATGGATCTTTTAAGCAYGCTGCAAAGACAAAATGCACAAAGCTGTTGTAAATAGAAGGTCAGGTAGAAATCTCAAGSTTTCCCAGAAACCTCATTTTATTACTCAGAGCTCCATTAGGTTGATGACCAGGCTAGAATTCAGGATTATTCATGCTTTGCAATGTCTAGCCCTCTTCCTGTCTSTCCATGGAGGCTGCTGTTGCTAAGGGCCCTCCCAGGAACCTTGCAAGAAAAACTCTGACAAGATACAAAGGTTGCATTTCAAAGCCTGCTCTTTATTTCTGCATCCAGGGGGAAAAAGAGCTCGTGGGGAGTCTGGCCCTCTCCCTCTGCAGAGCTGGACCTGCACAATTTACTGCAAGGAAAACAAGGATCAGGATCCCAGGTTATAAGAATCAAGGTGAACACAGCATATAGCTTTTCACAGAATACAGCTTTTCTCAGAAATAGCTTTGCAATATCTGMTGGGAGCCTAAAAACAAAATGGAGAGGGACGCCAAGGGCATGGACAGGACAAGGGGGAATGCCTGCAAGCTGAGAGAGAGCAGCTCCAGGCTGGATGTTGGGAAGGAATTCTTTGCTGTGAGGGTGGCGAGGCCCTGGGAGAGGCTGCCCAGGGAAGCTGTGGGTGCCCTGGGCAGGCTGGATGGGGCTTTGAGCGCCCTGGTCTAGAGGAAGGTGGCCCTGAGCAGGGCAGGGGCTGGAGCTGGATGTTCTGGAAGGTTCCTCCTGCTGAGGACCACGTTCAGGGCAGGGGCTGCAGCTGCTGTGGGTGAGCTCTGGGTGGGAGCCTGGGACARGAGGCTTTGCTTTCCCTAAACTTCCAAGCCAAACCATTCTGGGATKCTATGATTTGTGCTKGGGAGCCGCTTCRTTCAAAGTCAGAGATTAATGAGGATAATTAGGATCAGCTTGGAATGAACACATGCAGGAATGGAGGGGGCTTCAAAATATATCAGGGACAGGGGCAAACTGCACGACCAACAACCCCATTTTCCACATAAATAAGGCAAAATACGAGTAGGTGGAGACAAAAGGTATTTCCTGAAAGACCATACATACAAAAGGAGAGTGTAAAGAGCTGAATTCAGTATTGTGTTTCCAGTCAGTTCTGTGGTCACCAGTGGAGACATTGAACACAGGAGGGCTGAGCACTTGTCCWGCAGCTGCTKGGTAAATAATATTGCATAAMATTACAACAAATAAGAGGCAGAACAAGATGCAAACAAAGGCATAAAAATGTTCTTARACATTTTTATGAAATGAAATTKAAATGAATTGAAATGAAAAACATTTTTATGAAATGCCAAGGGCTCCTTCTCCTTTCCCTGGGCTGTCTCAGAGCTGGACACCATCACACATTCACACTCTCTGCATCCAGCTGAGACAGCTCCTCAAGTGACCTGCTTTTACAGAAATGCTGAGTTCAGTGGAAATTATTGTGCATAACACTCAAAAACAGGGACATAGGAGGCAAACCTATTAAGCACCTTCTGAACCAAGACCAAACAACCAGGGTTTGTAGAGCCTTTTTTCTCATCTCCATGAAAACCAAGCCAAAGCTACATATAACTGGAAAATAGATTTCCCAGTGTTTTGACAGCCTTTAGATGATCCTTTGGGGAGTACAGGCATATCTAATACAGCACCCCTCATATTCCTGTAATTGATTTTTCCATTCGTTAACTCAACCAATTCTTTCTCATTCCTGGCATGCCACCCTTGGACACTGAAGGAATTAACATCAAGCAGTGCCTGTTAAGCAYGATGCTTTTTTGGAGGGGTACCATTAACAAAAGAGCTGATCCATGAGGTGATGAACAACCACAGATCTCAGCAGCAGTGGTGGAGGCACACACTGGTCCTTGGCCAGCCMGAGCAGCACAAAGTCATTTGTCATGCAGCACCACAGAGTCACACTGCAAGAGCCCCTGGGCATCATGGTGGGAGRGAGAGAGCTCCACTGCAGGAACAGAGAGAACAGAACAAGCAGATAAAAACCGTTCAGAGGAAAACAGGTCACTCAGTGTTTCTCTCACGTGGGTGGCTTTTTCCAGCTCAAAYATAAAAATCCTCGTTTTCCCCCGTGCATCGTTGGAATGCAGACAGGACTGTAAAATACAAAATGTGATCCAGCTGGAAACCCATACCTCAGCACAGCAGTTCTCAGGCTTTTTCACATGTATCTCCCTCTCAAGCCTTTTCCACACTTGACCCTGTCTCCCCCCATCTCAGCACCTTAGATAAGCAGCCTGAAGCTGGCAGGACACCCCGTGGAGGAAGGTGCCATGGAAGGAGGCTCTGTGGGAGCACCTGGAGGTACTTTGTGGTTGGATGGGCAGGGTCACATCAGGGGACAGGGAAAAAACACAAACCTGAGAAGATGTGAGAAGCACAGTAGCCAMAGGCATCACCCAGAGCCAAGTGATAACTCTTGCCCCCAAACAAACATGAAGGACCACGTGAGTTTTCAGCCAACTGGAATTTGTTTCCTCATTGGGCACACATTAGCTTTCTATGGAAAACATTTTGGCCCTTGCCAGTGTTCTTTTTTTTTTTTTTTTCATTGTTCTGAACAAAGATGTCAGTATTTCTGGTGGATTCTGACCAAATCTGACTCATGCTTTCCAAGCTAAGAAAAAAGGACCAAAATCCAAGCTCCTGTGGAATTATTTGAGTTCTAAGGTATCAGAAGGGGAAGGGCAGAGAAGTTAAATAAGGAACTAGAGGACAACAGGATACAAAGTACTAGTGCTAGTTAAAAGGAGGTAATTCTGGCCCTGGAAAACACTCAAGCCAACCACACAGAAGGGAAAGCACAGAATATAAGRTTTCCAGTATTGAAACAAAGTACTTTTCATTTCTGTAGGGCCTCCTAAAGCTTTCACCTGAGAAAATGAGGTCTGGGAAAGTTTATTCTGTTTTGCTATTGTCCAACAAAAATTACATATCTGTTCCCACACCATCTCATGAAACTGAAATGTGTATGTTACTCAGAAAACTCCTTTAGAGASATGGGTTGAAATAGACACCATTGCAAACACAAAGCTCATGAGTTTTGCTTCACTAACGAGCACTTTTCACACTAATGTGCTAGGGAAGGCTGCAGAACAAGAATGAGAATTTACTTTGCAGGAGTCTTTTTCTATCAGCTACACCCTACAGGCTCACTCTACTTGGATAACTCACATCAGTCCACCGGTTCCAAGATATGACAAGGTGTAAGGGGGGGTCTGAACTGTCTTTCTCAATGCTAAATTTGACAGCATGCATGTAAAATGCTTATAAATTTCCACAAATTCTGACAGGGAGAGAGAAGAATACAAGAGCCCTCAGAGAAAATTAGTACAAGAGYATCTGAAATCATATCCCTGAAATCCAAGGCACCTTCCAATTCATGTTCTTTTTGATTTGGCATTTGCTCATTGCTGAGCACCTTTTCTCATGCAGCACTGAGTGCTCTGGTGAAGCTGCTGATGTTAGATTAAAGTAGGATTAATCTGCACAAGTGACCCTAGATGATGACTGCAATTTATTCCCCAGCAGAACTAACTCACCCTCACAGCACTTTTTCCACCACAGGGCAGTTCTGGCTGTGAGATAGAATGTGCTGCCTCTCAGGAGAGGTTGATGACACCTTGCTGTCCCCATGTGCACRCAGCAGTGTAAAATCCACCCCTTTTCCTGTGCTTCCTTCACCACAATGCACTTGCTCCACCTGTTGTCCACTTGCTTTTCTACAAGCCCATCTGCAGCTGCAATTTCTGCAATTGCTTTTCCTTCAGGGATGCTCAGGGATCTTTATGCCTGCTTTCTCACCCCTAGCACAGCCAGTATCGCTGCCTTCCATAGAGATTCTGGGAAAAAAAAAACAACCTGCAGTTCAGGAACAGCTGAAGAGCCACAGCTCTTAGAGGTCTAGCTCAGCTTTAACCACAGTAAAGACTGAGAACCTGGCAAGTGCCAGGAAAGCAGGATGCACTGGGGAGTTAATTACTCAGCAAGGCTGAGTAATCCCCAGCCTAGGTTAAGGGATTAATAGCACTTGCACAGTCCTACTTTCCAGCTCTTCTGCTAGATTATCACCTGGAACAAGCAGAAAAAAATTACTGCAAGAAACAGGCAGCTCCATTGGGCAGCTCTGGCAGCACCAGGGTGCTCCATGAGTTGTGCCATTTGCTCCTCATGGGCAGACACAACYAAGCTGGAAGATGGCAGCAAAGCTCCTCTGAGGCCAAGAGCAGCCTAAATTGACAGCATTTGCTGCCTCTGGATTCACACTGCTTTCCTGGGAGAGAAAATTCCTTTTCCCAAATTTCTTGCAAGTACCAGACCAAAGGAAATATTCAGGTGCTGTGCTGAGGGGGAGCTGGGACAGACTGAGGAGGGACATGGCTCTGTTAATGAGGCAATAATGCTTGCAAAGAGCATTTGTAGTGCTGGGGTCCCATTAGGGCCACAACTGCTTCCTGAAGCGTGACAGGAGTAACTGCAGCACCACAGCAACAAGCACAGAATAATCTGAGCTGGAAGGCACYCACAGGGATCATCTACATTRCCATCTCCAACTGAGCTGTGGGTCAATGCCCCTCCTTTCAGAAGAGCCAYCAGAAGTGATCTCCAGGCCATTTCATTGCCCTGGGAGGGACAGCACAGCTCAGCACAGCCTTAGTCTGGTGTCTGCTGCCCTCCCCTGCTCTGCCAGCAGAATGGGAACAGCAAGGACAGGGAGCCTCCTCCCCTGCTCCCTTTTTTCCTGCAGCGTGGGGACACAACCTGGCTGCTCAATTCTGCTGGAATAGCCCCAAGGCTGGAATAGCTGCTGGGGGACAATGGATGAGGCAGTGGGAGGAGGAGTGCCACGGCACAGCCATCCTAAACTGGGCTAAACTGCACTGCCCTCTTCTATCACCCACACCCAGAGCCTCTGGCCACCTAACATGAGGGAAAGGCAGCAACACCTGCTCAGCACAGCAGTCAAAGGGAGATTCCAAACTCTTCTGCACCCTCTATTTGAACCATCAGTCAGTTCCCACCACAGCTCTGAGCTTCCTTGAGCAGCAGGGTTGTCACATCAACTTCCTCTCCTGACCATGGGAATTTAAAACTGAGGAGATGCAAAGACAGATAAGTCAAGTGTCATTTATTGTGAGCTTTGAGAATGAGCACTCTCCACAAATTAAAACCAAAAAAAAAAAAAAGGAAGAAAAGGAAGAAGAAAAAGTTGTAATTTTGAAAATGTRACTAGGTAGAGTCAGTCTCTCCTCAGGCTGTGCAGAGCAGGTTCATAGCAAAGTCCCTGACACAAAAGTATGGCACACTGAAACCAAGCTGGTCTTCAGAYGGTCTTTTCCCAACACAAGAAACAGTGGGCATGGCTCTGGAACAATGTGAGGTGTTACCAAAGCAAAGTACAAAAAGTGACTGGGGGAAAGGGAGGGAATACACCATAAAATATCAGAACAATTTTGAATTGGTTGGCTTTGTCTCCAGAAGCCACAGATTTAAACACACCACCAAAAGTAATGCTTCTTACTAAAACAAAAAGCAAGCACGGGAATCAGTAAGAATTTGTTTAGATGCACTGCTCTGGAAGTAAAGTTCCTTGTTCCTAAGGAAATGCCCCSATAGTTTTGGAGGAGTATGTATTCCCTCCAGCACAGCTTCTACACATGTAAACACAAGGAAGTGTTGGCTCCAGCACTATTTTAACCCAACTGACTGCATGATGTGTGATAAACAACTGTTTGAGAAGTTYTGGAATTCTGAAGGTCAGTTTGATTTACTTACCAGCCCTGAAAAGGAAACAAAGGGGATAGGAGTTGAAGGAAAAAAAAAGACTGAAGCCAAATTAAATTCTATTTGAGGTGAATTTATTGAGTTAAAAAGAACCTGCCAGCTCCACCATATTTACAAAGGTTTTCAAGAGGATCTAGAGCTATTACTGCTACTGAACCACACAWTAAAAATGCATAAACAAACCAAATCAACCACATCCATTACGTTAAAAACACCATTTACCTTACAGGACTTTGAGGCACACTCAAACCTAGGGGAAAATGCTTCCCAGCCACTGATCTGTACAGCAAGATTCTCATTTCTCCCTCTGATGTAGCTATGCCTGAAGATCTTGGTGTCTGACACCTTGGAACTTGGTGTCTGTTCTTCACTAGACATGGCTTATGAATCAGGATTTTAAATAAAAGGTTACTTGGAATTGCAAGGCATTAAAATAATCCTAAAGAGCAGAATGAAATCCCCAGTTGGTTCCATTTGATACTTTTGCAAGGTGCTATTGCTGCCAGATGTGCACATAAAATCCTGTCATCACTGTGGAGCCACAATCCAAGCAAACTAAGCCAAACTTCCCAGAGCACTGTCACTGTCCACATCTCAAGCAGCACTGCAGAAACAGCACCTCCTGCAAACATCACACTGTTCTCTTCTCCTGGCCACGACTCAAAGGATGATTTCAGCTGCAATTAATGCTCCCTAAATTCCCTCATCCACCTTTCCATTCCCCTCTCCACCCACAGAAGAGATCATGGATTCTAAGGGGAGGAGAGAGCCTGTCTCCCAGTTCAGCTGGGTTCATTTCCAAGGATATTGCAGCTGCATGTCRCATCCTGAAGCAGTTCTGCATTCCAATGCCACAGTGCCAAAGGGATGTGGACATGGCCCGTGTGCTCACACACCTGGATGCACTCAGCTCCCACTGGCAACAGGTGGCTCTGTTTACAAGCCTACAGTAGCATTTACTTGATATTAAGCTTCACACATTATTTAATGTTTGGGGAAGAATTTACTCACTTGAGTGCCAGTGACCCTTCCCAGGGTTTTCACAGGTGAACTTTTGCTGATCAGCAATCTAACACTGTAACACTCACTTGGAAACTATCAACTAAAACTCAGAGTTACTCTAAGCACAGAAACTAAAACCCCAGATATCAAATCAAGTAGCAGAGAAGCTGCTAATAGCATTTCAGAGGGAAAAAAACCCAAAACAACCAAAAAACACTGAAATATGTCTCTTGTACAAAGAAAGATGAAACCTACCAGCTTTATGTTTAGAAAAAGAAACACRTAACTTTGTTTCTACTGCAAGGGCTACAAAAACAAAACCAAAGAGAAGCCCAAGCACCATTCATGCATGAGAAACTACCTTCTAGCAAGAAGTCTTTTATGGAGTATGTGCTACTCTAATGTGAGCTGGCATCAGACCTGCAAAGTCTTGCTCCACACRTCAGCAAGACTGCCAGAGGCACACCACACTGTCACACTGCTCTCTTCAAAAGGAAAAAAACATCCTCTCACACTCACAAAGCAAGCTACAGAGCTGCTCACTGCAAAGCAGGATTTTAAAACTTTACAMTCATATCAAGGAAATTCCCATCAACATTGAGATTTGTAGCTGAGCCATGCTGAGAGCATATCCAGCTCAAGCAGCACACACACAGGTGTCACCCATGTTGATATCCAAGGTCAGAATCAGGGGCTCAGGTGTTGGGACAGGGGATCAGATGTAAACTTTTTATCAGTTTCACACCTGCAGGTAAGATTAAGAGCAACTCTTCAGAAGTGGAATTACCCTGGTGCTYGGGTACATGAAGAGAACACCAGGCTGCCACAGCTGCTACACTGCATCCAACCACGGGGTGAACTGGTCAGATCCAGTGCCAAACCCTCAGCAGGAATCAAGCTGTGATTGTGAGGAGAGCTTTACAGAACTCTTTCAGGCATGGCAGAATAGCTTTCCTTACCAGCAGGATGGCTGAAGGAGCTGCACCCAGCAGCACTTGCGACATGCTGCATGTATCTCTCCCAGCCCTTCACAGAATTTGATACAGATAATGCCACATTAATGTTACTGTGGAACACATTTATCAAGATACCAGGAAAGCTTAGAGGGGTTTTTCCTGTGTCACTTTGGCTGAGGTGAGCAGGAATTATTTATCAACTGACTAAGGGGTGATGAAACCTCTAGTACACCTTACCAAAGTGTTTCAAAGGTATTCAGGTCCCTCACTAGGAGCTACATAATTTAAAAATTGAGCAGAAGAAAACCTTTGTGCTTCTTTTGTGGACTAAAGTCTGACTTTGCAAGCCAGCAAAATGCAGTGATGCTAGGCTTTGCAAAGATGGTGGAGGAAAAGGGATTCCATCTGCATTCCTTAAAAACCAAATAGAGTGTAAAAAAAGATAACTATGATAACTCTAGTAGTCAGAACATCTCTACAAAAGTCTCTGGACTGTGAACTGGCCACAGAAGACTCAAAATAACAAAGGCAGAGAGCTGTCCAGCTGAAGGTGGAAATCCACTGAGAACAAATTGACACAGAAAAGTTGGTAACAGTGACATTTTGTCAGTGACAGTTTTRGTGCCTATAACATCCTGGACTTAAATTACTCCAGTAAGCTGGTGCTTTTCTCCTTAACAGATCAGGACTGATTGTTGTTGACACCAACATCACATCCCTTTATTTCTCTACTGGGCCATCCTCAGTGGATCTGGGGCAGGCTGCCCTGCCAGTTTCCTTTACCTGAATCATCTCTTCCTTTTCCAGTATTGAAAACCTCACACTGCAATCTRAATTCCAGTTTTTGAAAAGGCAGAGGGGTAAACTACCAACCTGAGACTCAACAATTGTCCCTTCCAATTATTTAGTGCTTGAAATTGAGACATTCACACAGTGCAACCTAGCAGTCATACACACATCCTCACACACTGAACCCAGCTGTGTTAGACAGCGGGATTTAACTTCTCAGCAGATTTTACTTTCCCTTGATCTTCCACTTTTTTGATGGCAGCTTGGATAGCTTCTTGATCACCCAGAAACTGGTGAGGGCCCAGAGGGTGCAAATTCTCATCAAGTTCAAGAAGTATGGGCACACCAGTGGGGAGGGTGACATTGATGATGTCCTCATCGGAGATGCCTGCCAAAGAAAAACAAAACAGAGTTACACCTCCAGCCTCCTCACTGCCTCCTGCCTTACTTCTGAGGTTACCTAGGCTCAAAACAGTCAAGGACACCACCAGCCACTCAAGGGTCAATTCCAGCTAGGCCACAGCTTGGGAAGTCCTTTAGGAACAGCTGAAGGAGAGAATTCCCATCAAGGTGAAGAAGTTTCTTCACTTTTTCAGCCTCCACGTGTGAAATAAACAGGAAGAGACTGCCCAGGAGACTACACTGTTCCTTTAATTCAGGACATGGAGTACAATAGGTTCCCTTCCATCATTTCCCAACTCACACATCACAAAAGATGAGAGCCCAAATGTGCTACTCCAACATGAAAMAACCTCTGCCACACAGACTCTTTAAAGAGGCAGGATGACAAGGTTAGTTTTTCTCTTAAATTTTCTGGGCAACTCTTATCACACAAACTGCCACAAAAATCAGTATTTCATCCTACTTGTGCGAGAATCACTCTTTTCCCACATATGATTTCTCACAAGCAAGTCCACAGTACTGTTCTCAGAATTCCTACACATAAGATTTTCATTTCCACTTTCAAATGAGGGGAAGAAAAAGGAGGCAGAAAGTCAACTTGTATAGCTTGGAGCATTCTTCTTTTTTTTTCCACTTAACTAAAGGAATGTGTACCTGGAAAATAATATTTATGTTATGCAGACATGTAATTAAAATATTCTGGGCTCTCATCTCAATGAAATTGCTGGTTATTTTTATATCAAATACACATCCAAAGCCTCCAAGTGAGTTTCAAGACCAAACATCCTGGTAAAGTTTCCACACAAGGTCTAAATAATTGCATTAAAAGCAGCGACTGCAAAGATATTATGCCTCAAAAAAATCAGGCAAAAGAAAGCTGGTGTTATTTGGAATGTCAAGATTTCTTTTTCCACCCCTTTTTGGAAGCACTGAGGTCCCAGCAGCAGCCTGCTGTTGTGAAGCAGGGCAGCTTTGAGTAATTCACTCAGAAAATGCACACCACGAGCTCCTGAAGTGATGACACCATATGAACTAGACCAAGGTGCACCAAGCAAACATCCTCCTGGAGCAGCTGACAAAACAGATGGTCCTCAGAACACAGGGGTGTAAATTTACCAGAG
Source organism: Cardinalis cardinalis (assembly GCA_014549065.1). Taxonomy (NCBI): domain Eukaryota; kingdom Metazoa; phylum Chordata; class Aves; order Passeriformes; family Cardinalidae; genus Cardinalis; species Cardinalis cardinalis. Next base: position 535,774 of record JACDOX010000323.1, read on the forward strand.
ATTTGCACATTAAGTAGAACAGCAGAGCCATCATGTTAACAGGAAAACACACACAAGTCAAACAACTCAGCAACAGTGGGGTGACAACAGGTCAGAAARAACAGAATTGTTCATGAGGTGAGGATCATGTGCCCCTGCCCAGAGACTGCACCATCACYCAACTTTTGCAGTGCCCTGTTCTTGCTTTGTGCTCAGCACTTGGGTGAGCCCTAAGCTCCAGAAGGGCATGGAGCACCAGAAACAAGCCTTGGCAAAGAACTTACACCTTGTTACATTTTGAGCATCAGTCCATTGAAACAAGTCACACTCAGATAGCTCAAGCAACTCTTGCATACAAGGGACAAATAGTTCACCTGGTGTAGGCCACAGGATCAGACCTACAGGGAAAAAAATACCTAAAATTTAAAACTGGCACAGAAATGGATGGGAAAAATACTRCATCCATTCACCAGGCACAAGCACTGTTCTCAAGGACTTGGTTTGCAAAASAAGATGCCTGAACTCTTATTCCAAGGATTCTGAAGCATTAGACTTTAACAACACCACATTCCCACGTATATTCCCAGAGAATCCAWGCCTAGGAAGTGTTCTGACCACCTCCTAAGTTCAGTGTCCCAGACTAAACCATTCACATACACACACAGCAGATGAAGTCATGCAGGAGAGTTTAGGCAAACCACATAATGTGGTCAGGAGACATGATATTTAAAAGTTTCCTCTGGAGATGGATTAAACAAAACTAGCTGTAGCTACACGGATTCAGAAATGCATTTTACTGTTTTTACAGAACACAAAGTGACCACAATGTCAACTAGTATTGATTTACAAAGCAAAACAGTGCAGCCTAGGATAAACACACAGCAGCAAACATGATGGATTTCTCCTCAGGAGTCTTCCCCATATGGAAGTGCAGCCCCACAGCCAGAAGTCTGGAAACACAAGCTGAAGTCAGATGAAAATCCTAAAGAAACAACAGCGTCCTGTTTATGTGTGCAGCATTTCTGTTCTTCAGGAAGCAAGAAGCTGAGCAGGCTGGTCACACACAAGCTCTTTGGTTGCAGGAGAGCTCACCAGACCAGTCYCCAGCCAGCAGGCCAGGAGGACACCAAAGGGATCACACCAATGGCTGCAGTGTGAGCTGACTGCTATCCAGTTACTCCATGTGCTGAAACCAGAACCAGCTGACCTTTTCCTGAGCTCCATCTGAGCTGGCCTGAGTCACAACCCAGCCCATGGCACAGGGAAGAAGGGTGAAATCAGGGCAGGACCTTAACTGCTGACTCCAAGGTGCAATGGTAAATAAGACCACTGAGGAGGTAACCTGCTTCCCTCCAGTTTAATACCAAAGCCTGGGTCTCAGCACTGCTGAAATACTGAGCTGCTGGAAGCAGCTTTTACCCAAGAAGGTTTAAAACCCAGGTCCTACCTACTTATAGATGTGAGAACCCAGAGACATTACTGAAATACTCAGGATGACTTCCTGAGGAGCCCAGATAAAATGCTGCCTAGGCAGCTGCACTTCTCAAGTGAACATCTCCCATGCTCTGTGTCCTGGGAACACTCAGGACACCTGAGTGACCTGACACCTACAGTGCTCCTCACCTGTACAGCAGGGAGCAGTCAGGCACAGGAGCACTGCAGTAACYTGCTACAGCACTTTTATAAAAGAGATCCTTCAAAAATCACATTCAGAATTCCTCCCCAGCTCACTTATCCTCCGTTTAACCAAACTGGGTAACCAAACACACAAATTGGAAATACSTCCAGGCAAGCTTAAGAATTCACCTTCATGTGGTAGCCCATGGAGTGTTTTGAAATATTTGGACCTTGYAAAGTCCTACAGAGACAAACCCCACTGATTTTGAGCACCTACAGCACTTTCAGATGGGCTGGTTCAGCTTCTYCTTCCCCCCTCACCTGTTGTTAACAAGTTCCTCCCTCCTATTCTTATGGTCAGAGGAACCCAAAACCCACAAGAGCTGTTGAGAATAACAACACCCTCCTCTCTGCATGTCCAGATGATTCATCCAATAAAAGATCATACACAAGATCAAATGCATCAATTCATCCACAAAAGCTTGTTTAATAMTGGTGCTTTGCAATTGAGTTCTAAATCAGGTCACAGCACCCCATATGTTTAATGAAAGCACTAAAGCTTTAGCCTAGCAAGGTAAATATCCAGAGCCACTTTCTGCCCTCCCTGCAGGCTGACMAAAGATCTAACTTGAACAGGGCAGAGGAGGGAAGCAAGCACAGTGTTACAATCTGGYTTTTGATCTTGACAGAATCTTACTTTGCTGTGCAAATTTTAAGGRAAGAAAGAAGGGTGGGCTACAACCATGGCTGTAGTATATAATTTACATTTGTTCCACTCACATCTGCCAAGACTTTCTGTCTGTATTAGGTTTRCACAGCCAGGCTTTAGTGGTAGGGGGCTACAGTGGGGCACCAAAAAAGAACTGTGGTGGGCTRGTGGTGTGGCTGGACAMCAGGTGCCCACCAAGCTGCYCTATCACTCCCATCCTCAGCACAATGGGTGGGGAGAAAAGATGCAAAAATAACTTGTGGGTCAAGATAAAGGCCGTTTACTAAAGCACAAGTAGAGGCCAAGCACAGAAGCAAAGGAAAGCAAAGGATTTATTCTCTACTTCCCATCAGCAGGCAATCCAATCACTTGCCACTAATCAGGGCTTCAATGTGCAGAGCTATTCCTTCAATGCTATCACAAACGCCCTTCCTCCTTTCCCTCATCTTTTCCTGCTGAGCAGACATCATAAGGGCTAAGGAATATTTTGGGTCAGCTCTCCTGGCTATGTCCCCTCCCAAGAGCTTGCCCAATCCCAGCCCATTTGGGGACAATGTTGGAGAGACATTCCTGATGCTGTGGGAGCACTGCTTAGCAGTGCCCAAAACACAGCCAAGGTCATTTGCAATAAGGCCCAGCAAGCTCACAAGAAATAAGCAGCAGAAGCACTGAGCAAAGACTGGGGGAAATGACAGGGAGAGCAAGACCATCTCATTTCAAGAGCACTGAGTTGTTAGACCTCAAGCTGTTTCCTGCAGCTGCACTCACAACACCACACTCACATAAGYAGCATTTCCTTAAGAAGCCTAAGCAGCAAAATCAATGAAATAATCTTATTAAGAAGCCCTCAACACACAATCCACACCAGGTCACAACGTGCAGCTCCAGCCTGTAAACTATTGGGATACTACTGGAAATTCTAGAATCAGGCATTCCACAAACTCTGCTTTGAGGTACCTGACACCAGWGCTCAGGGTTAAATGTCTGGGAAGAAAGAAAAGTTGAGACAGCCCACCAATCCTTCCTGGTAAATCAGTCCCTTGGACTTGGTCTCCAGTCAGCACTTCAACAGAAATGGGGCAAGGTGGTCACAAGTATTACACTAATATCTTCATAAAGGGACACTGTCAAGAGGATTCAATATGAAGCACTGGTTATTAGRTAAAGAGAAAACTATCCTCCTTCAAAGAATTGAGAAAAAACACCTTTAAACAGATCCTGTGCATCCAGGATGCTCATTTAGCACGACAGATTCTACAGGCACTTCATACACCTTAATGAGGCCCACTCTGTGCAATGAGAAAACAAGAACAAAATCCAAACCCACAGTGAAAGCCTTTTGAGCATGATACTGCTGCTCCATGCAAGCAGAAAGCAGAACTACATTTCCAGCTCTTTACCAATTACTCAGAACAAGGAAAACACAGATTCAGAGAAYTGCAGTCCTGCTTCAAGAAAACACCTCCTTGAAATAGTAACTGCAAGGGATACTCTGTAGTCTTTCAAGAAAAAAAATTCAAATTGACACTAAAACAATTAAAATTATTTCATCAGATCCAACTGAATGAAAACATTCCTATTTCCTGCCATTTAAAGTTTGATCTACATCTTCCAAGATCAAGTTAACACCATGACTAAGACATCCAAGCAGCCATACATCCTCAAGCCATGCTGCTTGAGGCATTTGGAATCCAGTTTTCAAAATGCCAAAAAATAAAAGAAAAAAAAAAAGGAAAAAGGTTCCAGCTAAGCTGGAGGGGCTTGAAAAACTCCATTGAAGTGCAGGACACACTAAGCTTATAAAAAAGAAAAATCCACAAAAACAGCCCATCTCACAGTGGGTGCTATAAATACAGTAGACTGGCAAAGTTTAAGCACTCTTGAGTCAGGTCCAACTCTAGCAGGGTTCCAGATCAACTCAACCTTCCAGCAGAGAAAGAGAGACAGTCAGCAATGCAGACAAGGAACCTCTTAGATCCAGCTAGATTTAGGCCAAGGGAAAAAAAAAGGCAAAAACAAAACAAAGGCAGATTGTAACACCAGGGGTCTCAAAGCTCTGTCCATGCTACCCTTCAGGCCAGCTCTTCAGGAATCCATTCTCCACTACCTAAAGGGCAGGAGAGCCAAGCAGGCACCTGCCAGTAGTTCCTGTGTGGGAGCTGGGGTAGCTCACCAGATCCTCTGCCAAGGACTGCTCACATTTCCCTGTSTAAGTTCACATTTCCCTATGTAAGCATGTGCTGGGAGGGTGAAAGCATACTGCAAGACAAAGGACAGCTTTATTACCCCTTGAGTATGGGCAGTCCTGCAAGAGTTACACAGAGTTAGCAGTTGTCCCAAAGTTCTGCAGCACTGCTCCTCCCTGATCTCARTGCAGCAAGAAATCCAAGCTAGCCAGGCTAACTCCAAAGCAACCCCTCCCAGTCCCTGAGGCTGCCAGCCCCTGTGCAGGCCTGCACAGAAGGTGGCCCAGGATCTCTGCTGGAACCTACACCCAGCTGTCACCATTTCACCCCCAAAGGGCTTGGCCAGCATGGTTTCATGGAGCTGGTTCAGTTCTTGGGAGGCAGGGGAGTCCCCAGATCCCCTTTCTCCTTCTTCCTTTATCATTTTACACAGYGTGGACAACCACTGTGACCACAGCATGGAACTGACTGAACCAGCCCTTCCTCCTTCATCCACGATCTGCACCCCAGGATTCACAGCCTCTCCAGTCCCAGAAGCCATTTGTACCTGCTCACTTCACAGCCTTCAGATCCTGACTGCTCCAGCATGGCCAAATGCAAAAAGTGATCAGCAGGCAGAGCCACACAACAGAGGATTTTAAACTTAAAAAAAAAACCCTGAGTGGACACAATCCAGTCTGTGCATATTTGTAACTACAACTGCATTCACAGATATATAAAMACTGAATTCTGCTCTACCCACAAAGAAATTAATATAGTTCAAGGATGATTAATAATTATTTAATATAGTATAAGATGGCCTAGAAGCCAGGAGATGAAAGAGGAAGGGAGGAAAGAATCTAACAATGAAAAGGATGTTTTTTATTATAAAGTCCCAAATAAGTCCTTTTCAAGACCAGTTCTGGGATTTTCAGCCCAGGCAAGACTTGTTGGAGGAGGACCAGAGGAGGGCCTCAAAAATGAGCAGAGGGATGGAGCACATCTCCTGTGAGGAAAGACTGAGCTGGAGCTGTTCAGCTTTGAGAAAAAAAGGTTCCAGAAAGCCCTCTAAGATGGAAACAGATTTTTTAGCAGGGCCAGTTGCAATAGGACAAGGGATGATGGTTTTAAACTAAAAGAAGATCCTTTCAGACTAGATATATGGAAGAAAATTTCTGTGATGAGGCTGGTAAAACACTGGAACATGCTGCCCAAAGAGGCAGCAGATATCTCATTCCTGGAAACATGCAAGGCCAGGTTGAACAGGACTCTTAACAACCTGATCTAGTTGAAGATGTCCCTGCTCATTGCACAGGGACTGGACTAGATGGCCTTTAAAAGATTTCTCCCAACAGAAACCATTCTGTGGTAAATCAACAGCCTTATGCCAAGCTACCAACTTGGCTGTTTATTGGGATGCATTTTCTATACWGGGATGCATTTTCTATATTGGGATATAGTGCACTATTGGCACAAGCTTTACCAAGTGCCTACTCCCTGCAAAACTCTATGTCACATAACTTTTAAGTAAAATTATCAGGGTGAGCCATTGAAGTAACAAGAACATCTTCCACAAYCCAAGCCAAGCACTTTTATTCTGCTGTGTTACAGCAACGCTCTTTTAATTAAGAGATGATTATCACAAACCTGACAAAGCAGCTGAAAAAAACAAAAATAATGTGAGCCTGCAGAGTTTTTGTCCATCTAAACCAATCATAAGTTTTGTTTGAATACAGTAGTTTTAAATGAACAATGAGAAACAAAATGAAAGCATCTGGCCCCTTCCTTAACTGCATTAAGCTAACAAATTCTCTCCCTGTGGCCACAGCTCTCTCCACAGAGAGCAGCAGGCACAACTCTCTCCCAGGTTCCTGGGGGAGGCAGTGAGAAGCTCAGAGAAGAGGAGAAAACAATTCTTATCTCTACTTGCTGCTCCTGTTGCTTTGCACATRTGKAACGTGTTATGGAGATTGTTTACCCAAAGTGATTTGGGTACTGGACACTGGTGAAGRTTGTTTTGCTTCCTTGGCCAGCTGGGTCAAAGCTGTGGCCTGTCTCAGACAGTCRTGGGTTTTTCTTTAGTATAGTAATAGTGTAATATAGTACAGCTTAATGAAGCAATTGTTTAGCCTCCTGAATCATGGAGTCAGAGCACATTATTCCCTGGCTGGGGATCACCTGTTTCTACWACACTCTCCCCTTTCCACATCTCCCAGTTGCTTCCCTGACCAACTTTCTACTTCCTCCTTGGYGACCACAGACACTCTTACCTTGCCCAGGTCAGTAATATACATTACAGAACAACACCTAAAGCTCCAAGGCATTGAGCAAGGAGGAGAGGGGAAGGCTGAAACAAAGGCCCTTACCTTCCACGTGCTTCAGCAACGCCCTGCTGCTGTTGCCGTGAGCAGAGATAAGGATCATTTTGCCACTTTTCAGTTCTGGCACTATCTTTTCATTCCAGTAGGGAAGGAGTCTATCAAGCACATCTTTGAGACTCTCAGCCTTTGGGAGGTTCTCCTGAGAGACATCACTGCATTTGTAGCGGCGGTCATTGTAGATCTCGGCGTAGTAGGGGTGAGATTCAGAGATGGGRGGCGGGGTGACATCGTAGCTCCTCCTCCAGATCTTCACCTGCTCCTCRCCGTGGTTCAGAGCCATCTCTGCCCTGTTGAGCCCAATCAAGGCTCCATAGTGACGCTCGTTCAGCCTCCAGGAGCTCTGGATGGGCACCCACTCCTGGCCCAACTCCTGCAGGATCAGCCAGGCAGTCTGGATGGAGCGGCTCAGCACGGAGGTGAAGACGAGGTCAAACTCGAAGCCCAGGGCTTTGAGGTGTTTGCCACAGTTCTGAGCTTCCTTTATGCCATCACTGCTCAGCTTCTGGTCCACCCAGCTGCAGAAGCGATTCTCCTTGGTCCAGGCTCCTTCCCCGTGTCTCAGGAGAACGAGCCTGTACTTKGCCATTTTGGTTGCAGCTTGGCACAGAGGGCAGCTGGTGTGGCATCTAACAGCGATACATCTGGACAGAGACACGAGACAGACACGTCAAACATCCCACAGATAACGCAGTACAAGTAGCAATAAGGCAGTGAAAAGTAAACAGCTATCAGAATCAAAACAASCAAAGAAACAAGCGTCTGCTGAGTGTGATTTTACAACCGAGAGTGGGAGGAATTCCAAACCAGGAGACTTCATGTGGGAAGGAAAGTGCCATCCTTCACCCAGCTTGTTGCAACTAGCCCACTAAAACCATTGATTAGGAGCAGATTGGTACAAGCTGTTCCAGCCTACAGTTTCCCTCAAGCGCTTAAACAGAGCCTCACRCAGTATCCCAGGCTCCCAGAGCAGCAGATCTCCCTCACTGGGGAACTCTGAGGTGCCACATGCAGCTGGAGCCCACCAGAGCTGTCCAGATCCTCTCTGCTCTGAGGGAATTCAGGCACAGAGAGCWGCTGTGGGCCCCAGCCAGAGGAACTGCAGAGTGGGACCACASGACTGCAACACACAAAACCTTATCAGCTTTTCTCAAAGGATGTGTCAACATAGTCACACTCTGCAGAATTTCCTCATATCCCCATCCTGTCCTGCTAATTATGCCAGTTTATGCTTGACTTTTTCCCCAGGCCACCTCCTCCATCATGCCTCCACACTCATGTGTGACAACACAGACACTCTGGGATGCAATGTACAACCAGTGAGTCCTCATTTCACTGAATCCCCAAGTGACCTCAGATTATCCCATCCCCTYCCTGACTTTCAAGTCTATTTCTCCTCTCCTGTCTGTGAATTACAATGCCAGATTCTTAGGCACCAAGATWAATGTTTTTACTTTTGGAGTGGGCACAAAAAGCCTGTTTGCTGTCCTCATTAAGTCAGACAGCTACACATATGTAAGGTCAAACAGCACCTTTCTCTTTTTYTCTTTCAAGCAACATCACCTCTGGATTGTCTTCAATGGCAGATACCTTTTGACCACACACCCAAGGGTCTGCCAAGGTGGGCAAAGATCTGCTAGCAGACAATGGGATGCCTGAAAGGCCCATCTAACACAGGACTGCAACTCTGAAAACCCCACCTGATCCCTCTGACCTGAGACAAGGCTAGATGGCTATAGACAGAGCAGRGGAAAAAATATAAAAACACAACTCTCTGCACTGGGGGGGACTGCTGTACCTCAGATGAATATTAGGTGCTCTCAAAACCATGGGCAGTGGGAGACTGAGCYCTGATTTCTGCACTCCCAACCTTGGGCTGGATTTCCATGACAYACTGAAGGAGCTCCCCTCATCTCAAATCAGCTGGAGCTGCTTCAGTCACACTCCAAGAGTCTCAAATTCAGGCCCTCTGTGACCCTGAATTAGGTCAGCAGGATGGGGTAGGCCCATGCATTCTGGGTTTTGGGAAACACCCAGCACAATACCAGCATTCATTTTAACAGGCTTTCAGAAAAAAAAAAAAACTGTCTAGAAAAGTTGAATTCATCAACAGACTCAGGAATCTGATCTTGCTTGTAACAGCAGCTTAGCYCTCCTCTAATCTCACATTAAGACAGAGTCTACATCACACAAGGGCACTCTGTAAGACCCCCCCAGTGCTGATTTCTGCCTAATGGCACAGCTCAGCATTAAAAAGCCTTTGAGGATTGAGATTTTTACAGACTATCAGGAGGTATTGTTTGACACCCAACAGACAGCTGAAAAATACAAAAGAAAGTCTCATTTCATGCAAAGGCAGGCTGAGATTTGTGTGGGGCAAGAAAAATCTCAGACAAAATCCCCTGCATGGTCTACTTTTTCCACTCCCAATAATCAGCTGCACTTTAGGCAAAGAAATCAGCTATTGCTAGGATTCAGGTGTCACATCAGATCCAACACTAAACTGCACCCTGTAAGATCCTAGGTGTATAACAAAAACAAGTATTTGACAGCATTTCCACCTAAAGCAACTGATCCTTACTCAACATACCACAGATACAATTAAAAAATTGCAGTGTGTTCACAGCATGAGCTACTACACATAAAATAGCTGCACAGAAAGCTCTACCTCTGCAAATACTTCATCATTCAGATTAATTGATTCTGTTATCCCCAGGAATTGATTACATAATCTACAAAACGAAATTAAGACCCAACAATAGGGGTGATGCACCTCTTTGCCAAAGTTTAGTTGGCATTTTAGCCATAAGCAATAAAAAATTTAGCTAGTGTAAGAGATACTATTTGGTCTTTGTGTAAGTGTATCTGGGTGTCACAAATTCCAGTTCACTTATACAAAACATCAGGCAAAAGCACAATTCCCAAAAAAATTTAGAAAGAACGAGCAAGTCACAGTGTTGTTTGAATATCAGTCCACTTCTGGAAGCATTTAAACTAAAAAGCCTTAGAGCAACACATGGAAATAATCCTACTCACCTTTCCTCCAGCAAARGAACAACCTACACAAATCCCAGCACAGACTCAAGAGCTGCTTTACACAGAGGCCAAAACACACTTCTGGCTGGTTACCTGCAGGGAAAGAACACCAGTGCTCACAGAAAGAGCCCACAAGTGCAAATGGCCATGGCAGCCACCATTCACTCTCAAAGCTCTTAAAAAAATACAGCACACACCGCTTGTATGGGCTGGAAAAGCTACCAAATACCTTCTCCCAAAAAAATGCCAACACACAGCTCCTGCACTTCCAACAAGGGAGAGTTTCTGCTCTCCCACRTGCCCCGGGACATCGTTTGCTCCCTAAGATTTGTTTAGCCTGCAATTACCATAGTTCTAGTGTGCAGAAATCTACCAAAAGCTCTGGGGGACCACGGAGGATACAGACAGCAACCTGGTGCTGATGCACTGGAACAGGCTGTCCAGAGAAGCTGTGGGTGCCCCATCGCTAAAGGCGCTCAAGGCCAGGCTGGTTGGAGCCTGAGCAATGTGGTCTAATGGAAGGTGTCCCTGCCCATGTCACCCCCTATGGCACGGGGGTGGAACTAGATGGCCTTTAAGGACCCTTCCAGCCCAAACGCTTCTGCGGGTCACTCTACGAGAGAGCAGAAACCCAGAGCCCCAGCTCAGCACAGCAGCGCACAGTGCCCAGCACAGATAACATCTTACACCGGCCAAGCTCTGGGCCAAGCACAGCTTTAAGGTCCAACACCACAGGCGGCCGCTTCCAGGGCTCCTGCTCCAGCCGGGCCGASCTCATCCCTTTCCTAAGGCGGCACCGAGCGGAGCACCTGCGTGTCCCAGCCCTCCCCGAGCACGGGGGCTCGGCCACAAGCAGGGCAGCACCTCCGGGACCCGCGCAAACACACACAGACACAGCCACGAGCTCGCAGGGACACGGGCACACTGGCGGTGCCCCGCAGCCACCGGCTCCTCGCCCGGGGCACAGCACCACCATCCCTCCCGGGAGCGCCGGAACAGCCTSGCCGAGGAAACCCCCATCCCCGAACCCAGGGCCGCTCCTGCACCTCCTCGTCCYCCCCTAGGGCCGCTCCCCCGCCCGACGCCGAGCCCCCGGGAATTACCGGGCTGACGCCGCGCCGCCTCACGGGGAGCGCCGGAGCCGCGGCCGGGCCGGGCCAGGGGCGRACCGCGCCTCTTATTGCGGCCGCGGCGCCTCCGCGCCCGCGAGAGCGGCGCGCGCTGATTGGCCGGTCGGGCGGACGGGCAGCGGGCTCAGCCAATGGGCGCGGCGCGGGGCGGTGACGCGGCGCCTGGGGCGGGCCGAGGCCGGCGCTGCCGTGCCCGGCGGGGTCGGGGATGCCGCGGCCATCGCGCCCCGCCGAGCCCGGTGCCCGGAGCGGGCCCGTCCGCCCYCCGGGCGTTCCAGCAGAGATGCTGGCTCCCCCCGCCGGTCCCGGCACGCAGGCGGCGCTTGGTGAAACGGGGTCGTGCCACCGCACGCAGAGCACGACCGGAGGCGTCTAAACCTCCCGAAACCGCTTTAGGACTTTCATGTTTT
>JACDOX010000323.1:547261-572971 GCA_014549065.1 Cardinalis cardinalis
AGATCCTTCTTAAGGATCATGCTCGCTCCCTCATTCCCATAGGCTTCTAATCCCAATCTGAAGTAAATAAAAACAAGTGGATGGAGCAGCTCTGGTTTGAAACAAGAGGGAAGTGGTGTGGGAAGACAGTGTCCTTCTATTGCCACAGGTCTGATTTTATTTCTAAAAAGAAGCAGAACACACCTTTCATACCYCAGCAGTCACATTTTCTTCTCTAAATGCTTACCCCGGAACAGCCACAAGGTAAAGCTCAGAGGGCCACAAACTGGATGTACACCAAATGTGCTCTGTCATCCTTCCCTACAGAGGACAGAGGTGATCTTCCCTTTTTAATAAGTTAAAAAGATAGTGCATGACAATAAAAGATRGGGGTTTCAGATTCTGATAAGAAAAAGTGACAGGAGTAAACTTAAGAAAATTCGGGGCAGAGGTATTAAAATAATGTCTCTGGTGTGCTGTGAGGAGAAATTTTACTTTCTTTTACATTTACAAGGATTTTACTTATACATTTACAAGAATATCCAGATCCTAAGATGTCAGTGGGRAAGAAGGCTAATCCAGATGAAACCTGCTTTGCTGGGCTCGCAGCACTGTGTGCTGAGYGGCCAGGCTGCTGGTGAGCAGCATCTGCTTCTCTGGTGGTTACTGCACTTTGTTCCTCATTCATTTGGGAAGCTCCTGAAAGCATTCTGCATCTCAGGGAGAATACTCTCAATGCCTTTCCTGGTAGAGCTGTTYCTAACCTCACTACAGAACCACAATAAAATCTGCTGCTTCTGCAGAGTGTTTCTACTGGATGTGCATTGTTCTTAACAGTTACACATAAAATCCTTTTCTCCTCATCCACCAACTTTAATATTAACAGCTACCTTTCATTTCTGTCAGCTTTGTCTAAGGCAGAACTTAGAGCATGAACCCAGTCCAGCCTATGTAACTGAAGCAATGCTCAAGTTCACAGTGTGGAAGAGTTTGATTTGCCACCCATCAGCTCAAGCTGGTGAAGAGAAATGCTCCCATATCCACATCCAGGTGTGCACAACCACACACCTGCAATCACCAAGCCTCCAGGCAAACTGGTCTACTGATTTTTGCAAGGAAAAGAAGCAAAGTTCCTAGAGACAGAGGGGAAAATGTCTTTTCTTGAGTATCAGCACTGGAAGAATACAATTAACAGAAAGAAACCTTCTATGCCAATATGCAGTTGTGAGTGAGTAGACAGGAACCCATGCCACAATCCAGGACCTCTATGGCCATTAAATACAGATTTTTGTCTCCTTTAGTCTTTAGACAAGACCATTTCATTAGCATGGCAAAAGCAGCCTAATGACTTTGATTATTCATATTTCAAAATATCCAAGGACAGAAGAGTCCAAGCCACATCCCTGTGCGTGACTTCTTGCAGACAGCTACCCTCACTTGGCAGCTATTATCTCTCACACCAGCTGGGTTGTGTTTTTCAGGGTCTCTGCTCTGGAGCCCTTCCAGGCTGTTGCATTTAGCTGGAATGTTTGTGGCAGAATGAGTCCAGGAAACTCCTTTCCCCAACGCACAAAGTTCTGCCAGGGCACCAGTGCAACTGCACCACTCTGAATAAAGGCCTGGAGCTGAGCAAGGCAGAAGCAGAAGAAAACAGAACTGGAAAGAAGAAAGGCTGATTAATGATTGATTAAAACTGTGGCAAACAGGAGCATTCTTCACTGATTATGCCCTTGGTACTCTCTCACAGAATAGTTACTTTGTTCAAAACCAGATCCAGTGTTTGCCACAGAGCATTGCAAACATGCTCATTTTAATTTCCAGAAAACCCTCAGCTCTTTGTTTACAACTATTTGATGCATGATCTGTCTTCATTAATAATTTCATGTTCAAAATAAAGTTTTGTAATCAAGTCCTTGCACTCTTTAATAACCCTGAAACCCTCTCTCTGAAAGCTCTCCTGTGTGTTTTCCTACTGCATGAATTTATCTCCTTTTCTAGACCCTCCCTACTCCTTCCTAGCCCATTCTCTCTGCCACCCAGATGGGTGCCCAGGGAATCCTCCCTCACCTTTTTCTGGGGTGCAGGCCCATTCATTTTCAACACTTGGCATTTTTTCCTCTACAGAAGACCTAGATAYTGTCTGCTATCCATGCTGTTGTCTCACATTCCTATTCTATTGATTGTCACCATGATATTTTCTGAAAAAATCCYCTTTGCCCAGSATTTTCTCCTGGGCAGCTGAGAGGCCTCAGAAAAGAATGAAAACAATAATTATCTGATTGCTTGGGAATGTGGTCTGGAGATGGTTTACCAACTTTGATTGGTTCCATGTGAATTGTTTTTMATTCATGACCAGTCACAGCCAGCTGTGTCAGACTCTCTGAGTCAGTAATGAGCTTTCACTGTYATTCTTGTAAAGCCTTCTGATGTATCCTTTCTCTGTCTTTATTATAGTTTTAGTACATCATTTCTTTTAATATAATATCATAAAATAATAAATCAGGCTTCTGAGAACATGGAGTGAAATTCTCATCTCTCACCTCATCCTGGGRACCTCACAACACCACARCTGATGATGGCCCATCAGACAAATTTGTACGGAGGAAGTTCTGGGAGTATAGCACACTACAAAAGACAAAAACATCCTTACTGCCTCCTGAGCATTCAGAACTACAACACTGTAAAACAACCCTGCCTAAATCCGTCTCTTCATACATCTCTACACACCAGACCTCGGTCTGTAACCCAAGGAAAATGAACCTTTTTCCTCAGGAGCAGGCAAGGAGGTGCCAGGCTCCCTTCTCTCTCCTGGAGCCACTCACCCCCTTGCAGTACCCACACACGTGGTTCTTTCTCAGCATTTCCTTGGCCGGAGCTCACCCGTGCGTGGGGAATTTCTCATCACACACCTCCCCCTGTTTGTCAACATATCACACCACCACATCTTAAACCCAGCCTAGGATTACCTCAAACCCGGGGGTGCACCTGACAGAGCCCAGAGGCACACCTTGCACACCGGGYAGCCACCCAATTGCAATTTAAGCTCCTTAGCAAAGGCCCTTTTGCACCTTTTGTTTTACTAGTTTAGGCACTGTTTGACACCTGCTTAATAYGAAAACAATGCTGCTTTAGTGTTTTAACACAGCAGGGCTTTCACCCTGTTTGSGTATGGAGGCAATAAACAACTTCAGTAGATTCTCTTTATATCAAAACCAGAAGTGTAAGTCCATGTGAAGAGAAAATTAAGTACTCTACCTTTTTTCCTTCTCTCTCTCTCTAACTGCATTATTTGGAGGGAAATCTGTTAAAAAAAAAAAAAAAAAAAAGAGTGTGTAAGCACTTTAACTCTGCATTTGTCACCAGAATCAGAGCTTTAGTCTTTAAGTAAGTGCAGAAGTTTTTCTGAATCATTAATACCAAATAAATGACTGAGAAGGAGGAAGAAAATGCATAAAAGCCCTCATTATATGCAAAACAGATGGAGGGAAGCTGCTTTGGGAGGCATCATATTCTAAACCTGAAATGAGAACTGAATTTTTAATGTAATCCCAATGGCTAGGTACTGGTAATGTTATTCTAAAGTAAAAAATGTGACTTCTGTCTGTTCTTCTGAAATATTAATTTAAAAAAAAAAATATTTCTGCATATCCCAAGCTGAGAACATATGGATGGGAAAAAAGCTTATACTCTCTATGCCCTTAAAACCATTACATTGTCATCTTCAAATAAACACCTTAGCACAGCAGGTGCCTAGAACACACAAAAAAAGTGTGTGGAACACAATGTTCTGAAGAAATTGTCATGAATACAGCTCTAGTCTTCAAAAATGCCTCTAAAAAAAGTTTTACAAGGTATCAATGGCTGGGAAAACAAAATTCTTTCTCACAATCAAAAGTTTTCCCATTTCTAGAGCCAGAGACACAAGAAGATTTACAAGGTTCACTTTTAAACTTTGTGGGTTGGGAGGGGTTTACATTTCAGATTTTGGGTTGGAGCATTTCACTGGTTTTTAGTCACAGTATTGTACAAATTAACTTCCTGTAGCAGCATCAAAAGCAAAGAAAATCCTGTGATTAATCTGCTTTTTTTTTTCCCCACGATAAACAAAGTCCTCCAGACACCAGACGTCAGTAAGGAACTGTCTGGGAAGAGATAATTTTAAAGGGCTTTGAAAAAAAGAAAGCAGCAGGGTGGTGTCTAGTCATGATAAGTTATTTTGAAAACAGACTGGATAGTGCTGATACTAGAGCATGATGACAGCACATAACAATCTGGGCAAATACAACCAAAAAGGATAAAATGGGAACTTCAGTGTCATTGCAGAGAATCGTGAGAACAACAAACACACACCACACATAGTCAAGTTCACATGTATTAAAGTCTTGCTATGAAAAATGAATGGTTCACCTCAAAAAAAAATTGCTCTAAAGTCTTTTACTTCCATGTTACAATGAACCCCACTTTGTTGATGTGTGTGTAGAGTTCTCTCTTTATTTATAATGTTTGTTTTCTCACAAACACCCTACAAACCATGAAGACCTTTCTTACGTTTCTGTCCATGGTATGTGGCTCCCTTGCATCACGGCAGTTTACCAAACAAGACTGGCTGAAGTTCAGTTTGGTTTTGAATGGAGCACAAAAATGAGCTTCCTACATAAAAAGTCTGTCCTATGTATCATGGTTAGATAATATCAAGAGAAGGATTGAGTCACACTGTTCTACTTTTACTGTAACTCCTCAGAATTCACTGGGGCTGCTCCTGACCGTAAAAAGCAACAAAATCAGGCCTCTCTTTTACAGGATTGTTTCCCAGGAAACTTTAGGAGTTAGGTTGCTAAATAAATAGCTGTGTATCACAAGTTAATTCATGCTTCCTCCCCCTCCACCTCACCTCATTTCTTTAACAAAAAAGGAGCATGAGTGGAAAGTCAGACAGGACAAGTAAATGATGCATTATGGGGAGTCAGAATATCCAACTTCCCAGAGTTTTTCAACTCTAATTTTCATCTGTTTTACGTACATGGAAAACYATTCACGTAAATAATTTTGTGCCTGACTTTCACTCTTTTTCTATTCAGAATTAGTCTATTCCTCTATATTGTCACCAGATCTAGCTATCCATGAAAGGCCAGGAAAAAAAATATTTTGCCTGTAATTCAGTATCTCCTTTTTATCTTACAAAGAAAGAGACTTTTCTGCTTCAGCACTATCCGACATTCAACATTCTGGAYGGGTCAGGTATACTTGTTTAAACATCCAGTACTGCTGTCCTTATTCTTCTCYGTACAAGTCTGCATCTGTAATGTGTCAAAAAGGGACTGAGCCAAGATCAATATAAGGGATGTGTGAGGGACAAAATGGGCACTATGGTCCTGCCCTTCTTAAGAAGGAATTTGCAGAAGTAGATAACATCAGGCAGCAACCTGTGTTCTTTTTGGGGAAGGGTATAATGTCTCTAAAAGACACCACAAAATGAGGCCCATGCTGTTGGACCTTCTTGCCCTTCCCAAGATACAGAAACTGCAGAGATGAAGAAGCCACTTTATCTGCTCTTATGGTTGCATGCAGTTTGGGGGGTCAGCTGGGAACACACACAGGCCAAACCAATTTTCCTGATTTTCCTGGCTTCTGCAGCAGCCCACAAGTGGCCACCATCTCCTCCCAGCCCCTGGGGCTCCACAYAGGTTCTGCTTGCAGGACAAGCAGAGTCTCCAACCAAGACCATTGCTGGAAGCCTCRTGCTAGAACAATGTTCAGCTAATGGCCTCCTCCCTGTCCCATTCACATTTTCTGAAAAATCCGTTCGCCCAGGATTTTTCTCCTGGGAAGCCTCAGAGAACAAGGAAAACAAATTCTTATCTCATTTGATTCTCCTGTGTTGTGCTCACATGTGAAATGAGTTTGGAGATTGTTTACCAACAGTTTCATTGGATTCTGGTGTGAGTTGTTTTGACTCAATGACCAATCAGTGCCAAGCTGTGTCAGGACTCTGGAAAGAGTCACAAGTTTTCATTATTATCTTTTTAACCTTCTGTAAGTATCCTTTCTGTATTCTTTASTATAGTTTAGTATAGCATTCYTTAATATAATATAGTATCATAAAATAATAAATTAGCCTTCTGAGAACATGGAATCAGATTCATCATTCCTTCCTACATCTGGGGGCAACCCAAACACAACCTCCCTGCACATCCTGAATTCCTTCTGGAAATGACAGATGCTGAGAGTGCAGGAGCCCATCTGACCAACCCTAGAGCAGACCTGGAGCACAGAGTGCAGTAACTGCACAGCCATGGATTAGTGAAGGACAATGAGCCCAACTTCTGTGGCAATCACTGGACCTTCCACATCCCCACTAAATGTTCAGGTTGCCCACGGGTCCTGCCATGTGACGGGAGAAACACCACATGAGGTTCTGCTCTCGTATTTACAAAACCTGAGTAACTCAGTCAGCTAAAACAATCTGGCTCCCCTGTTGTGTACGAGTTCAGGTTATAAAGCAATTTCTATTCAGCTCTAACTGTACAGATTCCACACTGGTATTTTTCATGTTGTTCCTAATCAAGATGAACTCACTGCTTTTACTGCGTGCTTCATTTTGTTTTGTTTTTCAAACATGAGGAAAATATTTCCAACACTTTTCAAAACTTTTGTGTTTTTTCAAAGGGAAAACATGTCTCTTCCTCCACTCTTAGGGTATTCAGAGCATCCTTTTCCTTGTCAAAACCAGACATGGCTTACTGCTGAAACTTGAAAGGAAGCATGAAAATATTTTTCCATGAGAACAAGAGCCTCTACTTGGCAAGAAAAACAGTCAACTGTTCTCTAAAGTGAGCTTTGGAAAACCTACAGTCTGCATATAGGAGAAAAGAAAATCCCATTCCTGTGATAACCATGCCTACCAACAGAACTGGACAGGAATGTAGGTCTGGGATGGGCAAATTTTCCATTTATAGATGAGATGGGTTTGGATGCTGGCCATGGTGCTCTTCCTATTTAGTTGAGGTTGCCYATCCCCTCATTACAAAGCCCATTCTCCCACAGAAACAACTGAAGAAGGTTAGGTCTGTGCTGATCCTTTGGTACCTGCTCTTTTTACAGGGCTTGACCTAGAGAAAATCAAGCAAAGTATTTGCCAGTCCCACATTAATCCACCTCTCCAGTCTGTGATCAGAAGGTTTCTTTTTACAAGTTAAAGAAAAGACACAAAAGACACTGACATGTTTCTGCTCCCACAGCAACCAGTCCTGGCCTGTGCAAGGAAGTTGCAGTTTAATTAAACCATTTCAAAAGCTGATGCTGTTAAATTAATGTGAAGCCTTTAGRAGGATGGATGTTATTTTGCTGGAGTAGTTTCTACTCTTTTAACTGACGTGGTAAGGAAGGGATTTAAGCTAAATCAATACACAACATACTTCAACTGATATGTGTCCAAAAAAGGCATTTGCATCAACATAATGAAAAAGTGCAAGATTTCCATGTAGACAAGACTCAGAAGAAAATGTAACTATATTATTCTTTGGGAATATCATGAACATGCCTTGTTTTGCCCTTGTCTGCTGTCAACACCTCCTCCACTGCCTCCAGGGGTCTGCTCCCCACTGCCTGACAGTTTTATTAACTATATCTTCCTGTCCTGTTTACCCTCAGGTACCCACTTGTTGGCAAGTTACACTTCYCTTTATCACCAAACCACCACCCCATTTGATGTAGTTCTCAAGAACTGTAGCTTCCTGCAGTTCTGCTAAGTTAAAAGGTTCCTCTTCAGGGCAGTTTCAACTTGGTGTTCCCCAGATTTTCCCCTTTCCTCTATTTGTAACAGTAAAAGTTACTCCAGCTTCAGAACATAACTGGCTGGGTTTTCCTCAGAACCCAAAATATATTGTTTCAGTTTTCTGAAACAACTTCTGAAACAACTTCTGAAACAACTTCTGAAACAACTTCTGAAACAACTTCTGGTGTGCCCAGTGCTTGGAAAGGTCAGACTGTGACTACTCCTCCTGGAAAGCCCATCTTGCTCCAGAGAGTGACACACAATGAGTAAGAAAAAGTATAAAAAAGGCCATTTTGAGCAGCTACTTTCTCAGCTTTGTATGATACCCCAGCACCTCTTGAGCTCACTGGTTTACACTACAGAGGGGGGAATGTCCTTGGGAAGAAGGAAAAGGTCAATCCTTCYTTCTGTTCTTGGTTTGTGCCCCTGAGTCCAGCATGGCCAGGCCAACACCGGGATGCAGAGCTGAGGAATTTTCTCTGCCCATTTTGCTGAGCCACCACTGTGAGCTGCAGGGGGAGCACAGGGGGTCTCTGGGGATGAGGCACTGGGAAACAGTGCTGAAATCACAGCATGCAGCCATTCTGAGCCCACCAACACGCAGAATAGGTTAGGCAGAGTTTGGTGCTGCACTGGCAGAACAAAGAGCTGGCACTGTTGGCAGACATTTTAACAAATGGCTCCTTTCCATGCTGTTGAATCCATGGCAGACTTCCCAATGGAAGCAGCCCCTGGCTGCAAATGTGCAGGTAACAGCCCAGGGCTGTAGAGCACACTCAGCTGCTTCCCAGCAGCTGCACATGGCCCACAGCCCCCACAGGGAGCTRCAGTCAAAAACAAGCTGGAGCTGTYGAGCACAGCAGAGTGCTCCCAGCTGTAGTAAATCCAACCATACTAAACTTTAGACAGTCCTCCTGCTTCTCCTCRGACATAAATGTTGAAGGTGAGTGCCTTGTTAAGAGGAGGGAGAAAACAGACTTGATTTCCCCTCCACGTGCATAACAACACYTAAAAGTGCAAGTTTGGGAACACCTTTGAGACAAGTGGTGAGGGGAAGCAGGAGATTGTCTCATACATTTCAGTGCAAAAGACAACAGGGAAGAGGAAATTCTTTTTTTGTCTTTAATTTAAGGATCAAACAATTCAGAAAATTGGTATGTTAGTGATAACTGGGTAATTTCTTCTTTAAACTAGGTTTGTATCTTTTAAGTCCCTACCAGAAAATTTTCAAGTCTATTTATTACAAATGTAAGCCACCTTTGTTTTTTTTTTTCTTCTTACCCTTTTTGAAGAAGAGAGATTTCCAACTTCTCCTTATTACAAAATCTAAGGAATACAATAGCCAATTCAATCTGCTGAGTTATGACTGAAGAAATGCAAAAGCTGTGGCCACACACAAGTTTAACTCTGCCCCCGTGTGTGCAAACATTAAAACACATCCATCCACCCTGGATCCTGCYCTGGTTTTGTGCTAAAGGGTGTGTTAGTTTGTGGAGTAATAATATATGGCATTCCAAATGACCATGAAGCTACAGGACACCTTTTCTCTTCTACACTCACATGTCATTGCATTATTAAACTCCTTTATGACAGCACTGGCTGCTAAAAAAACAAGCCATAGAGATATGCCTGCTGCCCACAATAATAAAACAAGGAGAAAAGAAGAAAAGAAGAGGCAGTTCTGGAATTTTACCAGAGGGTAAAATGATCCTATTAAGACTGGGGAAAAACAGGGACTTAATTTTACTTCTCATATTTGGCAGGCATGCCCTGTGTGAACTTCCCTGTTCTACACTRTGCCTCACCTTTCAGCCTGAGGAGCGGCTACCAACACCTTTGGAGAGGGTGAAAAGGAACTCCTTCCTCTSCAGCCTCACACTGAGGTTTCTCCAGCATCAGCACACGAGGTGACAAGGCTCCATCAAGGGGAGACCAGCCCAGGCCACCACCACTGTGGTGGGGACACACCAAGGGCTCAGCCCACACKCACACAGCCAGCAGTGAGGGAGCAGCTCTGGGAGTGAGGGCCTCTGCATCACAGCCTGCCCTGGGACTGGGCAGGAATGAAACCTGGGCACTTTCACTGCAGGAAACCTTCTCCCTCAGGAAATCCATGGAGGGAACTGCARCAGGGCATCAGAACACTCAGTGCATGGCACAAGAGAGACACAGGCACTGCAGGAGCTGATCCCAGCAGAAACACGAGGCTGATCAGGACACACCTGCCCTCAAGCCTTATCTTTGGATAAGGGAAAGGTCCGCAGGGCACACCGCTGCCACGCCCCGAGTAAATCACCTCGTCAATTTTTAATTGATTTCAGCTTTCCCATTAACCTTTGTGAGCTGGGCGTACTGGGAAAAAGCCACAGCCTTGTTTGCTGGATATGGGAGGASCCAGAGCACCAGTGACACCCCAGCACTGTCCCCTGCCCTGGCCAGTGACCACTGTCAAACCAGACAGGCAAGAGGCAGCAGTGGTGAGGCAAGCAGGAGGGAGTGCAGGACCATGGCAACCCACGTGCAGCTAAACACCTCTGCCAAGATGCCCCTCGTGGGGCTGGGCACCTGGAAGGTAAGAGAGAGTAAAGCACCTGTACKGCAGAGCTCCCAAAAAACTGCAGTGCCCCTGGTCCAGCTCTGGAGAGCTGTCCTGGTGCCTGGGGCTCTGCTCTGCCTGGCTGTTGGGCTGAGARTGAGTTGGAGTGGAGCTACAGATAAATGGCTGCAGGTTGATTTCCAACCCTGGAGTCCATGTTTATCACTGCAAGAAATAGTGTTCATGTAAAGGAAGAAAAAAACCCACCAACCTGGATTGGGGGGGAATTTCTTTCCTTAACATGGTGTTATTTTGCTAGAATACAGGTCTTTAACAAGCACTGTTTTGAGATTCTTAATATTTATGCATTTTTTCCAGTCTGCAGCTGGGCAGGTAAAAGCWGCAGTGAYGGCTGCCATCGATGCYGGGTACCGCCACTTTGACTGTGCCTACGCCTACCTGAATGAGAGTGAGATTGGGGAAGGCATCCAGCAGAAAATCAAGGAAGGGGTTGTGAAAAGAGAAGATCTCTTCATTGTCAGCAAGGTAAGGATCCAATGATCCTGGAGCACAGCTGAGGGAATGCTTTGTGTGGAGTATTTTCCTAGCAGGAAGGTAAGTAATGGAGACAAACTTGATGCTGTGGGATAAAGGAAATCARAACAGCATTCAGGTCACTCCTGAGACAAGCTTACAGCCTCACCCCATCCTGCAGGGAGAGTTAGGAAGGATACTCTGTGTCTGCACCCTTCTGTGGTGACCCAGCAGTCTTGGGGGATGGATTGATTAGTGCAAAAGAAGGGAAGTAGGAAAAAGCAGAGGGGACCAGGTAGCCCCGAGCAAGGTAGTGATGCAGAGATAGAGACCACTCAGTGTCATTAGCAGCTTGCTAATGACACCCTGCTGATGCTAAAGCACAGCAGAGCACACAGGCTGTCACTGCCTGCTGCTTGTTCCAGCAGTTGGGCTCAGAGCATTGCCAAAGGGGTGTCCCTGCCATGGGAGGAGTCATTCTGGGCACCTTGGGACACTGCAATCAGCTCAGCATGTGTCCCAGGGAAGGTGGGGTTGGTGGGTTTCCTTTCTTGTTACAAAAATCAGACATCARCAAATACTTAGCTGGAATCTGGAGTTAATTCTTACCTAAGTAAAGGTTGGTGGCAACCACTCTTTGTGGCTTGTCTTATACCTTCTTGGCTTTGCCTGCTACATGCAGTGCAGAGTTCTGTGCATGCTCAGGTACAGCACTGCCTCTGAAAGCCCCCTACAGCCAAGGAACACCCTGGGGAAAGGGGTAGCACAAATGATGGGTGAGCTGATGGAACCAGAGACTGGCATTGACACTGCCCCCAGAGCCACAGGCCAGGCCCAGCCCAGAGYCTGCCACATCTGAAGAGCACTAGGCTGGCCTCATTCCACATCATCTTCCAAAGAACAGGGAGCWYTCCTGTGCTGTGCAGGAGAGCACCCAAGAGCATTAACCAGGAGCTCACAGTCTGCCCTGGTTTTGTCTCCAGCTGTGGTGCACCTTTCATGAGAAGCATCTGGTGAAGGGAGCCTGCCAGAAGAGTCTTGCCAAGCTGAAATTGGATTACCTGGAYCTCTACCTCATCCACTGGCCTTTTGGCTATAAGGTACAGTAGCAGCAGGTCTTTTTGAAGTCCTGGGAGATTCCAGGGAGAATTCCTGGGAGGGCTCCTCAGCAGGGCCAGGAGCACCTGCAGCACCACTGCTGCTCCAGAAAGAGCCTGTGCCTGCTGTGCCAGCCCTGCCCCAGAGCTGCCCACCCTGCCCTGCTGTGCCAGCCCTGCCCCAGTGCTGCCCACCCTGCCCTGCTGTGCCCTGATCTCTGCCCCAGAGCTGCCTGCACAGCGTCCTCTGCCCTCCTGATAACAGAGAGGCAGCCCCAGCAACAAGGTCAGGCCCCTGGCTGCAAGCAAAAGCTGTGCCTCTTTCCCTTTCGTTTACAAGCCCAAGGTGTGCTCTGCTGAAAGGAAACCCTCTGGGACAGAGGGGTGCAGTTTGCTGCCTGACAGGAATTCTTCCCTCTGCAGGCTGCAGAATCACACAGTGCAAGTAAACACTTCCATCTCCCATTTCTCTCTTTGATCACCAAATCCTTAATGCAGTACAGATTRAGCTGACCTTGCCTGTAGGAGCCTTAGTGTTGTTTCACAGGCTTTGGTTTTCAAACAGATACCTATCAAAATCTCTATTYTACCTTATGCCTGTGAGCTCAACTCCATTCCTCCAATATTGTTTTAGTTAGCTTTACGTGGACAAAGTTGTCAAGTGAAACTGCRCAATATTGTGGCATTTAGATAATTCCAATAATTCAAAATACTTTGGCCATACTGTTTAGTTACAGGCTGTTCTAAATTTTCTAATACAGCAATTTCAACAGTGAGCCTCCCCRTGGGACATGTGTCAGCAGATGCACTCCAGTATAAATGTCTGTGTTCACAGGGCCAAAGTCAATCCTCCACACAGCTTTTTAAAAACAACTAAACAAACTGTTACTTGAGCGATACTTGGAGTGAACTCATGTAAGACTCCAGAATATTGTTCTATAAGTTAACCACTTSCCTGCATGCACTTTGTGGATCATCACTTCAGAGGGTCCAGTAGAAACACCTGTCTTTATTGGGATAATAGATGACAAAAATGCATGAACTAAGAAGTGATTGAAGAACTRATTAAGTTATGGTGAGAATTACTTGATTTTTTTTTTAATGCAGTATTAGCTTTAGCTCCTTACATCCCTGTTGGGTGATTTTACACAGCTAGTGTCTCAGCAGAGATTATTTCAAGCCTTTTCTCTCTCTCTAACAGGCTGGAGAGGAATTGTTTCCCAAAGATGACAAAGGCATGGCCATACCCAGCAACAGTGATCTTCTACAGACGTGGGAGGTGAGTTCAGCAAGAGCAGAAGAGGAATGTCCTCTGTCCTCATCAGTCTTTGCCATGCTTCCATTACCTTCAGCAGTCACAGAACTGTTGTCTTGCTCACTCAAAATTAGCTGGAAGGAACCTAAGGCAGTACAAAATAGCTTTTCATACTGGGCATGCTTAATCCTTCCCTGGTTATTCTCTGAGCTCTTACTTGACTGGAGCTGCACAAGCACTTCCAGTGCAGCTGCACACCAGACTGAAGCTAGGAAAAGTTCACTGTGGAACAACAACTGTACAATTATTATCACCACAGTTCTTGTGCCTTTGAGTTGCTCAAACAAATTTCGCAGAAATAAAGACATTTTAGGGTGAGATCTGGCCTATAATGTGTGGAACAGCCCTCCAAAGCTTGCACAACAGTGGATTACTGAGTATCATCATTCTTCTTCTCCTGCAACTCAGTGTGAATTCCTACACGCTCAGGGAATGGGAATTTGGGCTTGGGTGAGATGGCATTAATGGGCCARCACCTGCTTTTCCTTCAGAGAACTTTGCAACTTTAAACAGTTCTTTTGTGCTGCTTGTGGTGGGAAACAAGTCACATTAGGAAGAACATCATCACRAGCTGCCTTGCACACTGGATGATGATTTTGCTGTTTTAGGCCATGGAGGAGCTGGTGGACTGTGGACTGGTAAAAGCCATTGGATTCTCCAACTTCAACCATGAGCAGATTGAAAGAATCTTGAACAAGCCAGGACTGAAGCACAAACCTGCAAATGTCCAGGTGAGCTGCAAAGTGACTGCAGGTGACTGGATTTGTGGRATTATAAAGATCCAGTTACAGTGGAATGAGGAGACAGGAAAAGGGTGAACTGAGAAGAGACAGCATGTACTTTAAATCCCTCTCTRTGGATATTTCAGAGTACAGCACTTGGATACTTCTATTTTTTTTGTATCACCTTGCTCAACCACTGTTTAAGGCTGTTTGAGAATTTCCCTGAAAACAGCCTTTCTGGAATAATAAAGAACCCAGAGATGAGCTTTGTGAAATRCCCCCAGCAAAAACTGTATGAGCCCTTTCTATCAAAATAGGTGTTTTAATACTAAGGATGGGTATTATCATGCAGGCCACTGTCAAATTAGGGAGAAAAGCAGCCTCTAAYTGGACTAGCATATAATTTATGGAGCACAACAATATTTCAGCAGTTCTGTCMCTGTCAGACTCTTTGTTTTTGTGTTTGCAGATTGAATCTCATCCATACCTTACCCAGGAGAAGCTGATCAASTACTGTCAGTCCAAAGGGCTGGCTGTGACTGCATACTGTCCCCTTGGCTCTCCTGACAGGCCATGGTAAATTTGCTTTGCAATCTGCCAGGGASCTGCTGGGGGTTATGATTGAAGCCCTGAGACTACACATACACCGCTCACTTCTTATTTAAACACAGATCTCTCTTGCTGTGCTGAATCTTTCTGTGGAGGTTTCTGGCCACTGATTTGTTCTCTCTGTGTAGGGCTAAGCCTGGGGATCCTTCCCTTCTGGATGACCCCAAGATCACAGAGATTGCAGCCAAGCACAACAAAACCCCAGCACAGGTGGGTACTCCTTGCCAACGTAGGAAAACAGAGCTCCAGAAAGGGTAGAACCTCTGTCCCTTCCCCAGGAATTGTGGCACTCCTCTGATTTTTCCCTAAAAATGCAGATTTTTTTATTACATTACCTCCAGGACACACTAATAACTCTTTGGCYATCAAAAATATTCTTGACCACCTTCAGATGTCACTTCTCCTCTACAGTAATCACAGGTGACCCCGAGGTAGGAAATGATTGGTATCTGACTTGAAGGCTTTGGAATGTTGAACACTCCTTTCATTAAAATTATATATGATATTATACATTATAGATAATATATTACATATAATATATAAGAAATGAAAACCTTGTATATAGTGCAAAACTTCTGGGTGCTAAAAAAGGAATTGACTGGCCCAAATCCAGAATGGAAAAGAGACCTTCCACGGGGGCTTCCACCACTTCCAGGCAGTGCAACCTGGACTGCAGGGCCAGGGATGGTTTGAAATGCAGCTCTGCAGAAGTGGGGAGAGCTCAGGGAAAACAGCTGTTGGAACAGAATAAATGATTCAGTTGTCTCTTGTTGCAGGTTCTCCTTCGCTTCCAGATCCAGAGAAATGTGATTGTGATTCCCAAATCTGTCACCCCACAGCGCATTGTGGAGAACTTCCAGGTGAGGGATCAGGAGTGAGCAGGGGCTGCCCTCAGGGATGGTTTGGATCCTTGATCATCCTTGCCAYGGCCTCCTGCAGCAAGAGGGCTGGGCTCTTCCTTCTTCCTGCTTAACTACACTTCACTGAGTGTTAAGCCAGGCCTACTTGAGAGTTTAATCAGCAACCCTTGCATGATATCATTCCCTGTTCCATGGCTTGTGGATGGATGAGTGTGGTGGTGTTTGTGAGGGTCCCCAGGACAAGGGAAGAGAGGAATCTGACTCCATGTCTCAGAAAGCTGATATATTATATCCTATCATATCGTATATTATCTATACTAAAACTGCACTAAAGAAAGAGAGAAGATACATCAGAAGGTTTAACAAGAATGAATACTAAAAACCCGTGACTGACTCCTCCGAGTACGACACAGCTGGACTGCGACTGGTCATTAATTAAAAACAATTCACATGCTGGATAAACAATCTTCAAATCACATTCCAAAGCGGCAAAACAGGGAGAAGCTGAACCTTCCCAGCTTCCCAGAAGAAATCCTGGCAAAGGGATTTTTCAGAAAATATCATGGTCACAGCTTGCTTGGAATCCCCACACAGCAACATGCCAGAAACTTAYCTAGAATCAGCAATGTTCATAAAATAATCTCTTATGTCCATAAAACAAGTTGTTCTTCATAATTCAGTGGTCCGTGTGTGAAAATGGATTCTCCAGTGTGGAGCTGCTCTTGTATTTCTCTTAGGTTTGTTCAAAGAAGTGATTTSCACTTGTATCTCCAATTAGGTGTTTGACTTTGAACTGACTGAAGAGGAGATGGCAACTATTCTGTCCTTCAACAGAAACTGGAGGATCTGTGAAATGAACGTGTAAGTGATGCTGCTTGTTTTCTTCTAAATCTTCAATTCTGGATATTCTTTACCAGGAATTTTGTGTCACAGCTTCTAGGTAACATTAAATTCAATTTTTTTAAATATCATGCCAACTCAACTGGTTTGTCCCAAAAAAAAATAACATTTTCAGAGAGGGCTTGATATTTTCATTTTAAAAACAAAACAAAATTTAAACCAAATTACATTCTAATTTTTTATTCTTAGTTTTCAGGAAACCCTCTTGAATTGCAAAAAAATGGGATGTTCAGCTCATCTCTGTGTGTATTAGAGAAAGGAGAACATGTATCTCCACCTATTCTTGCTGTAACTCTGTGATGCAGATCTTCCCTTGGTGGCTCTTCCATGCACACAACATATCTCCACATCATATTTAGATCATGGGTGAAAATAACACTGTCACTTTCTTTCAGGTCCAAAAATCTCAAGGAATACCCTTTCCATGCAGAATACTGAAGGTGYTTGTAACAGGGCCTTCACTAGACCTCTGGTGCCATCTGCCAGTGAAGACTTAGGATGTTTGTCCCACAACATTTGGGGTTTTTGGAAGAAGGAAAGAGTATTTTCTACAGCACCAGTATTCACTGGTTGCCTTCAGTCTTGCATCAGCAGAAACCAGGTGTTGACAAACATGCCCCACAGATCCACAATTTCAGCAGAGGTATCACACATTTTAAATAAAATTAACTTTAAAATGCAAAAACCTAATTGGTGGAAAGTTTTCTGTCTACTGTAGGAAAAACCCAAAACCCTCCCACCCAGAGATGCACAGAGGGGTGGGTGGCAGTCACTGCACTGTGGGGACACAGATCCTGCCTGGGACACTCATCATTTTCCCCTGCCATCCCTCAGAACCCACCTTGCCCCCCATCACGAGCCACAGCCCTGTTTTTAATAGACAAATACAAGAATTGTCACAGATCTTGCAAATAAACCTCTTGAGAASACAGAGAGAGATTGGTGGGACCTCGGAGGATGCTCGTGGCTTGATCTGAACTCAATGCAAGAAAGAGGCCAATGTCTTAAAATCAGATTAAATCTCTATCCCCCTGTTTTATTCCTGCCTTAACAAGCAYCTGGAAGTTAAACCAATGCACACCATTCAGCAATGTAAATATTCTATTCCAACATACACTCTTTTTTCAAAGGCCCTGCCATCATCTGACAGCCCCAGCCACACCTTCAGGACAGACACAAGTGTCACCTCCTGGGGATTGGCATGGTCTGGGCAAGGCAGACAAAGCAAAACACAAAACCTTCTGCCCAAAATCCTCTCTTAAAACACCAAGGTGTATCTCACAGCATGCCTTGGGAAAAACAAGCACCAGCCTTCACAGGAGAACATCAGTTCACAGAATGAAGTGAGTGGAAGGACAAATTGCATTTCTCAGCCCTGCTCTCCCGTGTGRTTAAACTGCAACACCACATCCTGCAGAGGACAGCTGACAGCACTGCCAGAAACCTGGGGGGAGATTTAATTAAAACTAATTATCTCATCTGCCTTCAGTTAAATGAAGCAGAAAAATCTTGGGTGTGTGCTGTGGGAGAGACATCCAGAGAAACACACACCMTAGTGCATATTTCAGATTTATGTTTGTACCTGAAGGAATTCTCCAAGCACGAGCAAACAGCAAAGCCTCCCAAGCAGCCCTGACAGGCTATTATGGAGCACTTGCAGGATCCTGTTGATAAATTGATTTCATTTYCATTGCACTTTCAACACCCCATCGTATAGCATATTTTGCTTCTTCAAAATTGCAAAGTCAGTTTCTAAAGTGAAATTAAAAGGCCGCCTGCCGTTTATTTCCACACTTGTATGTTTCCTTCTGAAATACGGTCTGCACTTCCCTAAGGCACAGGGACAACGCGATCCTTGTGATATTCGCTGTAAACTCAGCGTTCTTCCGGAGACTGGAAAACACACTGCAACACGCTTTCCCTCAGCATTTAAAAGGAAGTTATTTGTGCTGATCATTTCCGAAATGACTCGCAAACTCACCCCCGAGTGAAACTGTTTGTCCCATGTTGGTGTCACTCTCAGGGAACCGAGCGGGCGTCACAACACCCGGGCACATGGCACAAGGAGGATAAACACGGACACCCCGCGGAACAGGGACAGGGCGCTGCAGGAGCTGATCCCTGCAGGATCCGGGCCGGGACACCCCAGCACTCAGCCTTTATCTATCCTTCCGTGAGGAATTTCACCCTTCTCCCGGATTCCCTCCCGTCCGGGCTCGCTCCCTCCCTCACGGACCCCCGGCCTCACTGCGTCCCCCATAACCGCCCTGCAGGCTCCTTAAGCWGCCGGCTCCGCTGCTGATTGGTCGGCGCTGTTGGCTGACGCGGAGCGGAGTCGCTGATTGGTTGGCGCGGCGGGCTGGCGCGACGCGGYGGCTCTGATTGGCTGAGGGCGCGGGGTAAACATGGCGGCCATGGCGGGGTACGTGCGGCTCGGGGCCGCCGCCAGCGCGCCCCTCATGGGGCTGGGCACATGGAAGGTGAGGCGGGCACCGCGGTGCGGGACGGGGCAGCGCCTGGGAATCCCTCAGCGAGACCTGTCCTGCCCTCTTTYCCTCTAGTCCCCCCCAGGRAAGGTGRCAGCTGCGGTGAYGGCTGCCATCGATGCCGGCTACCGCCACTTCGACTGTGCCTATGTGTACCAGAATGAGAAGGAAGTTGGGGAAGGGATCCAGCAGAAAATCAAGGAAGGTGCTGTGAAACGGGAGGATCTGTTCGTGGTCAGTAAGGTATGGATCTGATGGTCATGGATTRTGGACACACTGGTTTTACCTATGCTAAGAACATCTAGCATTTAACACAGTCAAACGCYGTAGCACTGGAGAAGTTTGTAAAGTAAATGAGTTAATTTTTGATACCCTTCTMTTGTTTCCTGTGCTGCCACACAGCCCAGCCTCGCTGCGTGTGAAGAGCACTGGGCAGGCCTCATTCCACAGCTCATTCCCAAGAACAGGGAGCATTCCTGTGCTGTGCAGGAGARCGCTGCAGAGCTTTCCTCCAGGAGCTCACATCTGCCCTGTTTTTGTCTCCAGCTGTGGTGCACCTTCCATGAGAAGCCTCTGGTCAAGGGAGCCTGCCAGAAGACTCTTGCAGACCTGAAGCTGGCTTACCTGGACCTCTACCTTGTCCACTGGCCTTTTGGCTTCAAGGTACAGTAGCAGCAATGCCCTTAACTTTGTTTATTATGCCTGCCTTAACAGCCCAACAATTGTTCTGGATGCCAAAGACAATTACGTGCTGTTATCTGTGCCAGCACTGCTCTGATGCTCATCTTGACCCTGTGTGACTCTTGGTYTCCGTTCCAGAGGCAGTTGTTTTCATACCCTTTTGATCCTGGGAATGATGGCCTGAAAACCAGAGAAACCAGAGGCAGCTCTCCCAGCTCCAAGCATAAGACAGGCTGCTTTCCTTTTCTCTTGCAAATCCAGTGTGTGTTCATCTCAAAATCACCCTTTGTGGGAACAAGGGTTGCTTTTTGCTGCTTCTCTGCAATTTTCCTTTGTGTGCTACAGAATCAGAGAGCAAAAGAAAGCATTTCTGTTTTCCATYTCTCTCTTTAATCACCGARTCCTTAATGCAGTACAGATTGAGAAGCCTTAGTGTTGTTCCACTGAGACAGGAATTTAAAAGGTGAAATTTCTGTGAGAGTGTTTAGGAGTTGATGTCTGAGTTTGAGTATTTCTAGTCACAGACTCTCTGTCCTCCTGCAGTCTGATCCCTCACCATTCTACCTGTTGCCTTTGAGATGCTCATCTTTTTTGCTTGCTTTATTTTAACTTTATATGAACAAAGCCATGAAAATGAAACTGTCTCCTGGTGACAGCAGCAAACAGCTGCCAAACACAGTTGAATCTTGGCATCTTTTCATAACTTATACACAAGGGCTCTTCTAACTTTCCTAGTGTTGGTGGCTTTGCACTGAGTGTTGTTATGGAAGAGCAGTCAGTGCACACAGGAGCTCATTTCAGTAGATCTGGTGTTGTGTAGACCAAAGTGTTGATGTTTGCAAGAACCAAGCAGTTCTTGCTAAGTGGGAGCTAAAGAACAGCCCCTGAAGGGAGCACATGTGAGGCTGGAGGCTGCAGCTCTGACTGGTTTGTTTCCCTGTGGGTGTTTGGGTGAGCCATCACGTCCAGGGGTCTGGCAGAAAAACCTGTTCTGCTGGGAACGGTCACTGGCAAAAATGCCTTAAATCTTAAATTCCTTCCACTTCTCAGAAGGAATGACTGAGTGTAGACAAGATCCAGCACTCTTGTTCTAGAGGTTTAAGATATTGTGGCTGTGGGCACTCAAGTGGATTTGTCAAGAGATTTTCAAGCACTTTCTGTGTCACTGACAGGCAGGAGAGGAGCTGTTCCCTGCAGATGACAAAGGCATGGCTGTCCCCAGCAACACAGATATCCTGCAGACGTGGGAGGTGAGTTCATCAGAGTGGAAGAGTCACATCTCCTGTCCTCTGCAGTGCTGTTGGCTTCAGCAGCTGCAGAATGTTCAGCCATGGATGCAGAATTAGTTGGAAAGAGCTCAGAGAAGCACAC
Organism: Cardinalis cardinalis; assembly: GCA_014549065.1. Lineage (NCBI taxonomy): Eukaryota > Metazoa > Chordata > Aves > Passeriformes > Cardinalidae > Cardinalis > Cardinalis cardinalis. Next base: position 568,126 of record JACDOX010000323.1, read on the forward strand.
ACAGAGAAGTTTTTAAAAAGTGCTTTAAAAAATGTGCTTCCCATGAAGACAAACAGAGCATGTCAGGAAAAATGTGTTCAGTCATCTCTTAACCCACTGCATGCTGACTGTGCTCCCCTTTCTGCCAGGCCATGGAGGAGCTGGTGGATGCTGGCCTGGTGAAAGCCATTGGAATCTCCAACTTCAACCRTGAGCAGATTGAAAGAATCTTGAACAAGCCAGGACTGAAGTACAAACCTGCAAATAATCAGGTGAGCTGCAAGGTGGCTGCAGGGGAATGCTTTTCRGGGATTATAAAGTTCTGATTACAGTGGAATGAGGAGGTGGAAAAAGGGAGAACAAAGTAGACAGAGCATGTCCTTTAAATCCCTCTCTCTGGACATTTCTTCACACAAACAGAACCAGAATATTTCCTTTTTGTCCCATCTTGAACCACTAACTTAGTTAGTTGAACCACTAACTTTGGAGTATTTTCCTAGAAACCATTCTCTCTGGAGGCATGAAGAATCCACATATGAGGGATCATTCTGCCATAATGATTGACTCTTATAAAGCCTCTCAGAAAAAAATCCAAACAGCACATAAAGCCTCAGTATAAAAGTTGGTGCCCTATAGAATTATAGTCTTGTATTGTCACATCGGCCACCTGCAGGGTGGGGTGAAGGCAACCTCTAATTAGGAAATTAGGATTCAGAAAAACCTCTGCAGCAAGGGAAAACTACRTTAGTTTTACAGCTCTCAGTTTATGCTTCTGTGTTGGCAGATTGAGTCTCATCCATACCTTTCCCAGGAGAAGCTGATTGACTACTGCCACTCCAAAGGGATCACTGTGACAGCATACTGTCCCCTTGGACGTCCTGATGGGTAATTCCCAAGTGGGTTCATGTGATTTATGACTAACTGAGTCATGGTGCAGGTGTATATATTTTTTTTTTATTTTTTTAATTATGGGGCTAGATAGAATCTTTCTGAAGTGGTTCTGTGTTGTTTCATCMTTTTCTCCCCCACTTTGTCTAGTTCTAAGCCAGAGGCACCTTCCCTTCTGGATGACCCCAAGATCAAGGAGATTGCAGCCAAGCACAACAAAACCCCAGCACAGGTGGGTAGGTGCCAGACAGTGGATACCCCTTCCTGTAGCACAGAAATTTAGCAAACTGTCTGAAGAGAAGGAACAGCCCCTGTGGTGTTACCTGTGAACAATGCTGCTTTTTTGTCTTGTTAACAAGCAGTCCAGGCTGTCCATTCTGTGGCCTGCAAGCTATGCTACTACTAATATTTTCTTGGCCATCAGTCAAGAAAATATTCTTGMCTCGTCCTCAGTTGTCACTTCTCAAGTCCTTTTGAAGAAATGAAAACCTTGTATATAGTGCAAAACTTCTGGGTGCTAAAAAAGGAATTGACTGGCCCAAATCCAGAATGGAAAAGAGACCTTCCACGGGGGCTTCCACCACTTCCAGGCAGTGCAACCTGGACTGCAGGGCCAGGGATGGTTTGAAATGCAGCTCTGCAGAAGTGGGGAGAGCTCAGGGAAAACAGCTGTAGGAACAGGAGGAATGATTCAGTTGTCTCTTTTTGCAGGTTCTCCTTCGCTTCCAGATCCAGAGAAATGTGATTGTGATTCCCAAATCTGTCACCCCACAGCGCATTGTGGAGAACTTCCAGGTGAGGGATCAGGAGTGAGCAGGGGCTGCCCTCAGGGATGGTTTGGATCCTTGATCATCCTTGCCATGGCCTCCTGCAGCAAGAGGGCTGGGCTCTTTCTGTCTGTCTGGAAGTCAGGGCTGGGCTCTTTCTGTCTGTCTGGAAGTCAGGGCTGGGCTCTTTCTGTCTGTCTGGAAGTCAGGGCTACAGTGAAAACTACAGTGAAGAATAGCCAGAGCTGTTGGAAACAGTGTGCTGATAAAACCATCAGGCACCTTACATGGTGTCTCCAGTTCTTCTGTTTCTTCCCTCTGCCAGTASAGTCTGGAAAATCCAAAGATATTTCTTTCCCTTTCTGTGTTTCATGAACCCATCACTTGTACCCAGCATCCTTTCTGATACGAACTTGTTCTTTAATCTTGTGAATCTTGCTTCTGATTTGATTGGTTCAAAGAAGTAAAATCCAGCTGGTTTTCTCTTTTTAGGTGTTTGACTTTGAACTGACTAAAGAGGAGATGGCCACCCTTCTTAGCTTAAACAGARACTGGAGGATCTGTGCAATGGTCACGTAAGTGACAGTTTGTGTCCTTCAAACTCTTAACATTTTCAATGATCTTTATCCTGATCTCACAGGAACTCATATAGCTGTTCAAATTGGGTATATTTTGAAATCTGAAATAATTTTGGGGATGAAGCATTTATTGTTATACTTCCACTTTATTGACTGAAAGGCAAGGATAAGTCATGCTGTGTATTCATTGTGAACCCATTCTCCAGGAAACTTTGTATGCCTGGAATTCCAAAATGAGAGTTCTTGTTGATAACTTTGGCTGTGTCCACATGGGAGAAACGAGCACTAGGCAGTTTTAAACTTTGGGTAATTTTTTTCTGTGGGGTATTATAAATTGGTGTCAGCTCTTACACAGGTGGTTGTGGTGGGGAATAACCATCTGTTGTGCAGTACAAAGCACAGCTGCTTGCAGAATATGCAYCAAGGCAGGAAGTCTTGACTGCAAGGCCACAGAAACTGCTGCTGTCTGTAAGCAGTGTGAATTTCAACTCTGTTTCTACAAAGTAACTTGGTCCCACCACTTTTCAGTGTGTGAATAATAAGAAAAGGCTGGAACTTGTTGGTCCTGTAGGCTGTTTCTGTGCTATCAAGTCTCTTAAGTTCACTCTGCAGTTACTTAGTTCAGAGCCTCCTTTGAAGGCTCCTCTGTACACCCACTGTTGTTCTATATAGCAGTTATTTTAGCCTTGAGTAATCTTTCCTCTTTGATTTCCTCCAGGTGCAAAAATCTTAAGGAGTACCCTTTCAATGCAGAATACTGAAGATGGCTTTTTTCCTGCCCTCTCTAAGGCCTCCAGGGTCTAATGAGCTTCTACCATTGCCTCAAACTGTGCACTGTGTACTGACACACTGTATCCCTCCTCCCAGCAAAGGCACAGGATATGTGTTCAGTGACTTTGGGTTTTCTTCTTTGGTGGAAGGATACTGTACAATTGTTCTGAAGGGCAGAATGTGGGCTGTGATAATTCTCCTTACATGAGTGTCTCTGCATGGCTGAAATAGCAAAGGAGAAAACAGAAGAGGGAACTAGCAGCTGATTTTTATCTGCTSTCTTGCATCAGCACCACTTAAGGCTGCAGGGTTAAAGATATGTAAGTGCAGGAGAAAAATCCATCCTGAATAATCACATAATCACTGCCTGAAGTAAAAGACAAAATTAATTTCTAGAGTACAGCCCAAAGCCTTCTGGGAAATAAGAATAAATGGGAGAAGTGTTCAGACCTATAGATGAATAACAACTCATACTGGGCCTTATTTCAGTCACTTTTTTACAGGCTGAAACTGGACAGAGATTGATGTTCAATTTCATTCTTGACCAAAATAAAAATATTTGAATTACTGCTTGTTTGGAAGTTTTATTCTTATGTTAAAATTAACAAACCAAGAAGCTTGCATTAGCAATGTCATTGGAAATAATCATCCCCATTCAGTTTTCAATTATGTCACAAGAGCATTGAGACCTTCTCTTGATCAGAAGTTGAATAATTTGGTATAACAAGCATTGACACAGCAATGCTGAAAAGAACAGTTGAGCAGGACAAGCCTGTCACTGGCATATTATGAAAATCCTTTCGCTAGGATTTTTCTCCTGAGAAGCTGAGAAGCCTCAGAAAAGAAATGTAAACAATRATTATCTGATGGCTGTGGAATGTGGTCTGGAGATGGTTTACCAACAGGTGCATCTTTGATTGGTCTCATGTGGATTGTTTTTACTTAATGACCAGTCACAGCCAGCTGTGTTGAGGCTGTGAGCTGTCACAGGTTTTTTATTASCATTCCTTTCTAGCCTTCTGATGTCTCCTTTCTTTAGTATAGTGTTAGTATAGCATTTTTAATATAATTTATATCMTAAAATAATAAATCAGCCTTCTGAAACRTGGAGTCAAGATTCTCACCTCTTCCCYCATCCTGGAGACYCTKRAACACCACCACACAWGCCTTAGTATGGACTATGGGTCAACAAGCAGCAGGAGACCAGCACCTGAAACTGCTGGAAAACTGCACTGGTATCACTGTGGGCTGATTTGGTTGGTAGCCTGTGCTGCTGTCTGGCTATTAAAAGCCCAGAGTAACAGAGACTGGGAGAGATCAGCAGTGTTGAGCAGGTGTCTGGTGGAACTGGTACCTGTTAATGCTGAGCTGCTGCTCAGAGCCTGGCTCTGGAGCAGTGTTGTGTTCCCTTGGGCTGTGCTGAGTCACTGGGACAGGTCTGTGCTCACTGTAACCATGTGAACGAGTAAAGGCTTCCCCTGACAAAGCCTCTCCTCCTGGTGGAGGGTGCAGGTGAGCCTGGCTGGGCAGTGCTGGGATAGCTGGGAGGTGCTGTGACAGTGTGGCAGTTCAGGTGTCCATGTGTGCCTCRGGCTGGTGGGCACAGGGCACCTGCAGAACATCTGCATTCTGATCCATAACATCCACACCAGACCCAGCTCTGGGCTCTGACAAAGGCATGTGAAGTTTAAGCTGTGTCTTGAGCAACTGAGCGGTCAAGAGACTTCCTTGAGAACAAGATGATTAACAAAAAACAGCATTTGTGAAGGTTAATTGTGTTACTGTCATATTTTCTGAAAAATCTCTTTGCCCARGAKTCTTCTCCTGGGAAGCCAAGAAGCCTSWGARAAARRWRAAMAMWKT
>JACDOX010000323.1:573102-625413 GCA_014549065.1 Cardinalis cardinalis
AKTTTTCATTAGTATCTTCTAGCCTTCTGYCTGTATCCTTTCTCTRTTCTTTAGTATAGTTTAGTATAGCATTCTTTAATATAATATAGATCATAAAATAATAAATTAGCCTTCTAAGAACACGGAGTCAGATTCATCATTCCTCCCTTCGACASGGGTCTCAGAAAATACCACATTAATAGTATTAGGGCCCAGTGCTGACTGACTTAGTGCTTGTGCTGTACTATGTTTAACTCAGTGTGCAGTGGGTGGATACACTTAGACAAGCTTGAGCTACKTGCACTGTACATCACTGGGTTGCAGGTGTGAGTGCATGGATGAAAGGTGCTTGACAGATGGCAGAAAGGCTGAGAGACTGAATGTCACAGCAGCATCAAGAACTTGCCATGATTAGGAGTTAAAATAACTGGATATAATGAACCATGACTGACCACTTGGTGCAGACAAGAATTGTGGAAGGAGTCTTGGTACATATGGTATGAAAGGGCCAGGAGAACAATAAGTGGAAGTTCTGGAAAGCTCTGTGGTGAAAGCGTGGGCTGCTCTGGCTGCCRGGCTGTGCTGACATCGATCTAGCTTTACAAGCCCTCAATAAAACAGACTAYGGGGAAACATGACTACACCCACGCAGATATCCAAAAGGATGAGGACACGAGGTGTAAGAGCATGTGTTAGGGCTGAGCCACTGCCCAGAGCCTGACACAGGTCAGGGCTGAGTGCTGTATTTCCCCCAGGTGAGGCCACCCTGACTCACTGGRATATTTTATGAGGGGCACACACTACTATACATTGTGAATATTTCCAGGTATCGTTCTCCTGTCTCTTTATCACCCATAGCTCATATGTACCAAGTGCATATGTCACATTCTCTCTGCCAGGTTTTTCCTTCATTGATGAACTTGGTGAATCCAGTTTAGCACTGTCACATTGTCTGGCGTTCCCTTACCCCCTGACAGATGCAAAAAGAACTTGGYCTTTTGGTATGTGATTAAAAAGAAGCTTTTGTTCTCAAATGAGGTGTGAACAAAACCTGTGCTTTTGGCTTGAGCATTTTGGTTATGGGAGACAGGACTTTGGATACATTACAGCAAATGCAAACCTTCTGCCCAAAATCCTTTCTAAAAGACAGAGACCTCTCAGTCAAAAAAGCATTGGGGAAAAACCCCCAGAGTAGGACGGCAGCAGGCYTCTCATGCAAACAGCTTGGCTTTAATACTGTTCTCCTAATATCACAACCTTTCCATTGATTTCACTGTTCCCCGAACAAAACCTCAAGAGTCTGAGCATGCTCAGAGCAGCTGTACAGAGAAGGAATCCAGGGGGAAAAAAAAAGGCAAACACTGTGTTACGTARCTATGTTGTGATGTTAACTGAAACATCACATCCTGCTGGGGATGGCGGAATGTGCTGACGAAAAACAGGAGGATTAGAGAGACAAACTATTGTCTGCCCTCAGGTAAGCAGGGCAGGAAAAGAGCAAAAGCAGCTGGGCATCTGCCGTGGGAAAGGAACACAGAGAAAAATGCACTACTGCCAGCTGAATGATTCTCCAACCACGAGCATGAAGCAAAGCTTCAACACAACATCTATTATYCTTCAGCAGCTTTCAAAAACCATTTTAAAAGAAGCCTCTCCCAACACTACAAATAACATTCTTCTTTACAATAACCGCTTTCTAATTTACCCGTACAAAGGAGATCACTTTTCTTCTCCTGTGACCACAAACATCATCCCACCTTCGGAGGGGGCCCAGAGCCCGCCCTGCAGCTGCGGGGGCTCGGGGAGGAGCAGCTGGCCCGGCCCAGCCCATCCCAGCCCGGAGTGCCCCGGGGCCGCGGCTGCCCCGGGCGGGGCCCGGGACGGGGCGGGCGCGGCTCTGCCGTCCCTAAAGGCTCGGCGGGCGGTACTGCCGGGCAGCATTCCTGGCTGGAGCCATGGCCGCCTGCCTGCCGCTCTGCACCGGCGCCAGGATGCCCCTCGTGGGGCTGGGCACATGGAAGGTAACGGGGACAGCGGCTGCTCGCTCTCAGAGAGGGGCGGTCAGCGCTCGGTGCCATCTCCTGCGGAGAGGGAGCGCTCGGGGGTGGGCAGGGAGCGGGGACAGCGCGGCTCGGTGACCCGTCCCCGGTGCCATCCCCGCCATCCCGCCCGGGATGCTGCCGGGATGCTCTGTCCCTCCGGTGGTCTCCGCAGGCACAGCCCGGCTCTGCTTTCGAAGCCGCTTTCCCTGCCGTGCCCTCCGTCCCCCTCCTGCCGCGGGGGAGAGGTGACCCTTGGGTGTCCCCAGCCTGGGAGAGGCGGCGGCTCCGTCCCTCCCAGGGATGCGCGGATCCCATCCATCCATCCATCCATCCATCCATCCATCCATCCATCCATCCATCCATCCGCTGCTATCCCGACCAGGCTCCCGCGGCTCCCCGGGCCCCTCTCCCTGCCCCTTCCCGTGCCGCTGCACTGGAGCCCTTCCCTGCTGTTTCCGTGCTGTGTAATCTGGGCGAGGTCCCCGGGAATCACCCGATGGCTTTAGAAGGCYATTCATGCGTTTTGAGCAAGTTCTGACAAAGGGATTTGCACTGTTGTTACGATGGCTACAAAACCACTGRTCTATGCAATGCCTAGAAACAAACATTGCTGGATTTGTGTGAACAAGATATACCAACATTTCCTTGTGCACAGCTCTTACACACCTTTGCAGGATGTAGAAATAAATAGAATTGCACACCTCCTCTGTCTCTGAAGGAAGCAGCTCRCAAAAAGTTCCAGTTACAGGTGGGWTGTGCCCCAGGACAAGMTGGGCTAGAGCACAGTGYAACACTCCAAAGTGATGTGGATGACTAGTGTGTAGACCACTGCCTTCCCCACAGCACTGAAATTCGCCCAGCTGGGCCATTTGACTGTTTCTCTTCTTAGACACAGCACTGGGAAGYGAGGAGTGTTGAGCAAGGGGCACTGCAGAGCTCCCTGGCACAAAACTTGGTTTTCCCTGGTCCATCTCTGGCAGTGTTGGGGCTCTGCTCTACCTGGCTGTTGGCTGAGCCTGCTTGGGACTGGGCTAATGGATAAATGGCTGCAGGCTGGCTTCAAACCCAGCAGCCTGCATTTGTGAGATGATGAGTGCCTTAAGAACATGGCATGGAAAAACTCTACTTAATAGAAACATAAAATCAGCAAGATRGCTYCTGTTGCAGTGTTAGAAACAAAAAAGTTTAATAAAAGGCAAAATAACAAACAGAGAAAAACTGAGCCAAGKGCAAGAGGTTCTTGCTCCTGGTAAAACACCTCACAAAAGTGATTAGTTTCTTTCTTCTCTTCTTTTTCTASTAAATTGCCCAAGTGGGACCTTTCAGCTTCTGTCCAATTAGCTATCCTTAAATTTCAGGTSAAGTCCCCCAGGCCTATGAAGTGGCTTTTTCACTTAATTGAAGAGAAAAACTTCTGAACTTCTTTCCTTTTTGAAGGGACAAAAGATAGTTTTGTCACTCCGTCCACAAAGAGCACATTCCTATAGCAGCCTGCATTTTTAAGATGATGAGTGCCTTAAGAACATGGCATGGAAAAWCTCTACTTAAATTGTATGTTTCTTTAGCTGCTAGATAACTAWGAAATGGCCTGTATGCTTTGATTTGGGATCTTCTTGACCTTCTTTTTCCAGTCTGCAGCTGGGCAGGTAAAAGCTGCAGTGATGGCTGCCATSGATGCCGGGTACCGCCACTTTGACTGTGCCTACGTGTACCAGAATGAGAGYGAGATTGGGGAAGGCATCCAGCAGAAAATCAAGGAAGGGGTTGTGAAAAGAGAAGATCTCTTCGTTGTCAGCAAGGTAAGGCGACCTAGGATCCAGGGGAAAGCTTTGTGACAACATATGCATAGGGGGAAATTCAGAGTAGTGGGGAAAGGCTGTGTGCTGCTAATAGTGTGGAGTAATTGGGAATAGTTCAGGCCCATACTTGGTAGAATCTTTTTTTTTTGTCACTGTATTTTGTAGAGTGTTATTTAAGATGTGTTCCACATTCTCCATTTTCATGGGACTGTTCAAAATACATGTTAAGCAGAAATGGACCCAGAAAGTGTGCTAGCTTTCTTTCCTTCTTCAGGAAAGAGCTTTAACCCAGGAGCTCACASTCTGCCTTGTTTTTTTCTCYAGCTGTGGTSCACCTTTCATGAGAAGCATCTGGTGAAGGGAGCCTGCCAGAAGACTCTTGCTGACCTGAAATTGGATTACCTGGATCTSTACCTCMTGCACTGGCCTCTGGGGTTCAAGGTACAGTAGCAGCAGGGCCCTTGGTTTTCTCTCCTGGGAGAACTCCTCAGCAGGGCCAGGAGCACCTGCAGCACCACTGCTGCTCCAGAAAGAGCCTGTGCCTGCTGTGCCAGCCCTGCCCCAGTGCTGCCCACCCTGCCCTGCTGTGCCCCTGATCTCTGCCCCAGTGCTGCCCACCCTGCCCTGCTGTGCCCTGATCTCTGCCCCAGTGCTGCCCACCCTGCCCTGCTGTGCCCCTGCTCTCTGCCCCAGTGCTGCCTGCACAGCGTCCTCTGCCCTCCTGATAACAGAGAGGCAGCCCCAGCAACAAGGTCAGGCCCCTGGCTGCAGGATTGACTCATGCTGCTTTACTTTGGGTTAAATCATCCTTTCCTGCTTCGAGGGAAGGAAGGATGTGCTTTGCTGCCTGACAGAAATTCTTTCCTCTRCGTGTTACAGAATCACAGAACAAGAGAATGTTTCTGTCTTCCATTTCTTTCTTTAATCACTGAGTCCTTAATACTGTACAGATTGATCTGACCTTTGCTGTAGGAGCCTTAAAGTTGTTCCACAGACCCTGGATTTCAAGAGGTGAGACTTTTTGACATCCATGTCAGAAGTACATGAAATACACCTCATCCTTCATGTACTTCAAAGGATCTGATGTCTCAGTCTGTGTCTAGTCTTGGCTTTTTCTTTCTGCTGCAGACAGGTTAAGCCCTCCATCCTATCTGTTGCTTTTGAGTTTGTCAGCTGTTTGTCACACTTGCAAAGCTGTCATGGTTAGTTTTAWGGGAACAAAGAGCTTGAGTAAGAGTGTCATGGCATAATACTCTGACAGCTGCACACTGGATGTGGAGCAATGTGCAGATGTGGGGTTCTATTTCTGAGTTTGTACATCTGGGGTGTTCTGATTTGCCACCAGCTTAAGCTGAGGCTCCCCTCACAGGCCACTTGTGTGTTTACATAAAACCTTCTTCAGTAGATGTGGCTCAGCTTAAACCTGACTTAAATGTTCCTGGGACCTTAACAGATCCTTGAAAAAACAAACTACCCCAGTTCTCTCTTAAAGGAATAGTAGAGGACTACAGGAAGCTTGTTTGCTCCACAATAAATAAGTGCTTATCTGTGTGTGTTTTAGTGAGTCACTATTTTGCTTGGTCTACGAGATACACTTGCAATTCCTAGTTTGATTCCAGAATGATTTATATATCATATTTCTATATCTATATATATCTATCTAGGATATCATATATATTTATATGATATCCTAGAATGATTCTGCATCATTCCTACTAGGAATGATTGCTGGCAAAATTGCCAGGAACAATGCAGACAAATACTAATATTTTCTGTACTAATAGCTARAGCCATCATGGTCTTCAGTTGTCTTGGTATTAACTTGCCAGTAAAAAGAATGTTTAAATTTTATTTTTTTTTCCTGACAGGCAGGAGAGGAGCTGTTTCCTGCAGATGACAAAGGCATGGCTATACCCAGCAACACAGATTTTCTAGATACATGGGAGGTAAGTTCAGACAGGGCGGGAAATCACGTTTTCTGTTGCTGACAGCCTTTTCCATGCTTTCATTGCCTTCAGCGGCCACAAAGTTCTTATGTAATTATTGCACCATATACAATGTAGCTTCTCAAAACATACATGCTCAGTCAAGTTGGTAATCTTTAGTGAATCTGCAAGCCAGACTGCTTGACCAAAGCAGAACTGTCCTCACCACTCTTCTTAAATTGCTCAAATACACTCTGCTGAAACAAATCAGGTTGTGATCATACCCACAGCCTGCACTACAGCCCTCTGGTGCTGGCTCAAGAACACATCACTGATTATCCTCATTTCCCATGTGAAAATAACTGAGATTGAATTTCTGCCATCTCAAGAAAGGAGCCCTTGGGTTTGGCTGAGATGGAAGACGTGGCACAAATACACCAGAGGTCACTCTCCCACAAGAGACAGTCTTTGCAGCTCCAAACAGTTGTCTTTCCTTGCCCATGAAGGGAAATGAAGCTGCACAAGGAATAATTCCTTCAGGGCCTTGTATATAATAATATACAAGGATGTAATAATATCCTTAACAATTCCTTCAGGGCCTTGTATATAATAATTACAATGATATAATAATACCCTTAATAATTCCACCAGGGTCTTGTACACTGCATGCTGACTGTGCTCCCCTTTCTGCCAGGCCATGGAGGAGCTGGTGGACTGTGGACTGGTRAAAGCCATTGGAGTCTCCAACTTCAACCATGAGCAGATTGAAAGAATCTTGAACAAGCCAGGACTGAAGCACAARCCTGCAAATGTCCAGGTGAGCTGCAAAGTGACTGCAGGTTTTGTGGGATTATAAAGATCCAATTACAGCTGCATGAGGAGATGCAAAGAGGAAGAACAAAGCAGACACAGCACAATTATGCCCTGTGATTATTTCTGAGTACTCATAAAGATGTTGTAGATCTGTGTTCTGATAGGGAGTGATGTTGTGGTACACAAATTACAAGAACTTCTTAAAACGCTTGTTCTGTTATTAGTAATGGCATCAATCTGTTATTAATAGAAGATAATTGTTCACACAATTATCATGTGGTTTTTGTCATGCAGGAATCCACATTTCAGTCACCCAGTTGGAAAGGGAGGTCAGTTTTAACTTCTATGCAAAATCAGCATTTACTGACAGACTAATAGCTTCCTGATATCTACCCTGATTTATGTAAAATAAAAAATAAAGGGGTTTTATACACATATATATATATATTAAAAACCACCTAGTCTTTGTCTGCATACAGCAGCCACTGCCCCTTTGTATACAGGAGCTGCAGAAGTTTATCTCTTCAAGTGGTCTTGGACAGACTCAGACATCTCTTACAGTTCTGAATTCAGAACTTTTTGCATATTCATTATGAGTACTGAGTTCCCTCAGTCTCCAGAGCCTGCCAGTCCTTTCTCTGCATGTAGTTACAAAAAAAAAGAGCCTGCCAAGAGGAAAAAAAAGGCATCCTTTTCCTAACCTGTGGCACATGAGAAAGGGGTGCCAATTCCTGAGAAAGGGAGCTTTGATGTCTAGAACAGAGCAGATGTCCTTCTCATCCCACTCCACATTATTGCTGAATATATACAGGGCACTGGGGTTTTCAATATTTGCTAAGCTACTGCTTAGAAATCTGAGAAGGACCTCAGAACATGCCAAAGAACCCAGAGGTGAGCCTTATGAAATGCTCCTTCTCCAAAGCAAAGACCCAGAGGTASAAGAAATGTCACTGTAGAGCACTAGAGCTGATAATACTTTGCAAAGAGTGGCCCATGAGGACAAAGAGCAGCCTTTAAGGGGATTATTATCATTAGGGGATAATCCCTAATGCCATCCATCTCTACTCTTCTGCTGACAGATCGAGTGCAATCCATACCTGACCCAGGAGAAGCTGGTGAACTACTGCCAATCCAAAGGGATTGCTGTGACTGCCTACAGCCCCCTTGGCTCTCCTGACAGACCATGGTAAGGCTGCTTTGCAGTTTGTGAGGGAGCTGGCATGGATAATGCTTGCAGCACTGGGACAGTGAGTGTACTATTAGCCATTGATCTCAAAACAGACTTCTGGTGTTCTCTCTCCACTGTGTAGGGCTAAGCCAGAGGATCCTTCCCTTCTGGATGACCCCAAGATCAAGGAAATTGCAGCCAAGCACAACAAATCCACAGCCCAGGTACGTGCATGTCAGATGCTCAGATCCTGCTTCCTTCAGAGCTTGATCTGATATCCTTCCCATCAATTTATCTGACTTTCTTACTGCATTTCTCCTCCTGCAGCCAGTGAAGTCACAGCATATGCATTCARTGACCATCTTTTGCTTATTCTTTCTGAAAGAAACAGTCAAGTTGCTCCAAAAGAATAAAATGGGGGCTGTAATCATTTTCTGTYAMAATGTGGATTGGGTAATCCACATTTAGCGAGGGAGAGACTTTGAACTACACAGACTCTGGGTGTCCTTTCCTGTAACACAGGACAGCTAATGACAATGTAGAAGACAGGCTGGCTCTCTGTTCCCTGTCACCTGTGTGAGAGGCAGCAGTGCAGGCTCTGTTTCCTGTGTGGCCTGCAATGCACACTCTCAGGTGTGCTCTGACTGTCATCATGAAACATTTTCTTGACCTGTCTTGAAGCACTGGAATGTTTTGGTCTTCATCTCAAGTCCTCTTGCAGAGAATGAAATCTCAATAGAAGTCTGGGAGAGCAGGAAGGCTTGACTGGCCCAAACCTGGGTGGGAAAGGAGCCCTTTCATGTGAGGCTCCACCACTTCCCTCTCTGCTCCTCAAGCAGAGCAACCAGGACTGCAGGGCCAGGGATGATTGGAAACAGGGATAACAGCTGTTGGAACAGTCTCTGCTTTCTCCAGAGCAAGAGGAATGATTCAGTTGTCTGTCCCTGCAGGTTCTCCTTCGCTTCCAGATCCAGAGAAATGTGATTGTGATTCCCAAATCTGTCACCCCACAGCGCATTGTGGAGAACTTCCAGGTGAGGGAATGGGATGGCTTGGCTTCTCCCTGCACAGCAAGGGAAAAGATCCTTTATCGTTCTTCCCTGCTCAGGCAAGATCAGGCTTTTTGTCTGCTTACACACTCTCCTAAGGGCTAAACTAAAGGTTACAATTGGAAAGCAGGAATGAACCAAGTCTTTTTTTAGTATGCTGATAATTCTCTAGCAGTCACGTTACGTGGTGTCTTGTATTCTGCAGACTGGAGATGAATTGCCACATAGCTTTTCACTGGCACTTGAGAGCAGCAGCACACCACAAAAGGCTTATGTAGTGCAAGCAGTGTTAAGAAAACAGTTGTTTGTTTATCAAACCATGCTGCTCTGTTGTTAATTCAATGGTCTTTGGCTGCAGCTGGTCATTGGGATTTCAAAAAGCCTAGACAGATCAAGTGAAATGTGGCAATCTTGTAGATGTGCCTTTGGAATAGGACAGAAGGATGCATCTCTCACAAGTGGCAGATGCAAGAGCCTGCCAAGTGCCCTGGAACAGCTGGCATGAGTAATTAATTGCAACTTTGGATGAATTTTTCTATTCCCTCTGCCAGTGCATTCTTGGTGATACAGAGATGCCTTTTTCATGAAGCAGTCATGTCTTCTAACCAGCTACCCTCCCTTGCAGACTGGYTCTTTAATTTTTTRKKTTTTTTTWTTTTGTGGATTTTGCTTACAGCCTCTGTAAGCTTACAATCTCTGGTTTGTTCAAAGATGTGATTCMCAGCTGTTTCTCTTTTCAGGTATTTGACTTCAAACTGACCAAAGAGGAGATGGCAACTATTTTCAGCTTCAACAGAAACTGGAGAGTCTATACAATGAGCATGTAAGTGGTAGCATTCAGTATTCTWCTCCAAACCCATAAGTTAAGAATACTATATCCACAGAGGTTTTACATCTAAATACTGCCTAGAATGCCAAGAGCCTGAATGATGAAGTAATTGGGATGTTCCAAGTGTACAAAAAAGACATACTATAGAGGAAAATAAATCTGGACTGAACCCATCCTTCAATTTCAGAGTTCACATCCCACCTTAGTGGCTTCTTTAAGCAAAACTAGAAAGGAAAATTATGACTACAATGAAGTCTTCTATTCCCTGCAGGGGTAAAACTCACAAGGACTACCCATTCAATGCAGAATATTGAAGATGCTCATATCCTGCCCTCCTTCAGAGCTTGGTCTGATATCCTTCCCATCAATTTATCTGACTTTCTTATTGCATTTCTCCTCCTGCAGCCAGTGAAGTCACAGCATATGTATTCAGTGATCATCTTTTGTTTATTCTTTCTGAAAGAAACAGTAAATTGCTCCAAAAGAATAAAATGGGGGCTGTAATAATATTCTGTCAAAATGTGGATTGGGTAATCCACATTTATTGAGCCAGAGACTTTGAACTACACATTCACATTTTTAATTTCTCTTGCTTCAACACAAYAGGCTGAGGAGGATAGTTGGCAGTKATGGGAGAAAAATCTGAGAAATGTGAACTAAAGGCCAGCAGTTTAATCACTCCAGAAGTAACTGAGAAAGGAGATTTTCCTACTAAGGAAAAACTTTTCCTCAGGGGAAAAAAAAAAACCAAAACAAACACAATTTCATAAGCAGAAACAGACAGGTGTGTGGTTGGCAGTATTCTCAGTCAGGTTTCCTCCTGAGCGTGTGGATTTTCCCTGGGACAGGGCACATTCCCCTTTCCCTGCGGGCAGCAGAGGGCGGCCATCCCTCAGCCACCCGCGCTGTCCCCTGCCCGGCAGTGCAGGGACTGATGTCCCTGGTGTCACACAGCACGGGSAGCTCAGCCCCCGAAGTGCCAGCATCCCCTCTGGCCCTGCCAGCCTCGGGGCCAAACTCTCCCGGCTGCACCCAAAGCCCCGGTAGCTCCATCCACCTCCCCTTCAGCCCGGCCACCCTCTGCCACTGCCCGTGGTGACAGCCCCAGGTGACATCAGGAGCTGTTTGCTTTTGGGGCTGTGGCACCTTTCCACTCCCAGCRCCTGGGCAGGTGGCCAAACACAATCCTGAAGTTGCACACTGGGTTTCAAGGCAAAAGATCAAAACCTTTGCTGAAGTAAAAGAGCACCTTGTGGACTCCTTTCCAAAATCTCCACTTTCAATTCATGAAAATGTAATCCAAGAACGTTTGCTTTGCAGCTTCCTAAAGGAAGCAACCCAGAAAACCTTCTGTAATCCCCAGGCTGAGGCGAGACTTAGCTCTGCTGAGATCAAATACACATTTTTATTGAACAATAAAGGTACAATGTTACTATGATTCAGAAGTTTGGAGCMCTGTCTTTTTAGAGAATACCTTCTCCAGCATGGGTTACCCAGTGCCCATAGAGCCCTCACTGGTGTCCTTGTTCAAGTATAACTCATCCAACAGCTGCAGACCCCTTGGAATTAAGTCCTTTCAGCATGGATCTCCTTCAAAAAGTGAACCTGTGTCTCCAGGAGTATTCCTGAGTCACAGTACTGCAAGCCTAAATTCTGGCATGGGACAGGGTGTTTGTTTCAGTGGTCTCCACACAGGTCACCACTGCCATCCCTTGATACCACCTGCAATTTCTGTTCCTTACATCCCACCCTGCACTTTATTGAAAGAATTGTTTCACCCTTATTCAAACTCCATCTTTAACATAATCATCATCTGACTGCATATTCACTATAAACTCCACCCCTTGCCCCTGCAGACCAGTGTAGTTAACACCTCACCAGTGCAAACACAAGACACATATCCCAAACCTACCCCTTCTCCCACAGACAAAATTATCAGGATCAACACTGCAACAGTCAACATATTTTCCAACCACTTCTAAAATGCTTTCCAAGCTGAATTTCCAGCACTATCCTTGGTTGTGGCACTGATCTGCCCATCTCCTGGCATGCACCATCCAGAACAAGGCGTGTGAGTTACTCCTTGGTGTCCCAACAGCTTATCAAGTGATACCAGCAGTAACTGTGCTCAGACCTTGCAGCTTTCAGGCAACAGCATCAGTGATCACCACTTTTTCAGGGTCCTTTCCCCCCTGCCTGTAAACACAACCCAGCAGTCCCAGCAGCTGCAGAGGAGTCTCACCKGTGGGGTCAGCAGAATCAGATGATTTCTCCCCAAAGCCCTTCACTGGTGGGTCCTCAAGCCTTCCTCCCTTGGGAAGGACAGTGTCTGCTAGTAGCAGAGACCCCAAACTTCCCAGAACTCTGCTCTTAAAAGGCAAAAACCTCTATCCCATTTGCTTCAGCTTCTGAGCATGGACACAGCCACTGCAGGGACAGTTCAATAAGTGTTTGGTATTTCTGCAGTTTCATTCTGAGCAAAGGACTGTCAGAGGGCACTCAGATTCTGGGGAGCAGCACTCCCACCTCCACAGGCCTACCAAACCTAGCAACTTGGGCTGCCTGAAGAGGCTTTGTTTTCATTTTGCCATCAGCTTTCACCAAGCATCTGTTTCC
Source organism: Cardinalis cardinalis (assembly GCA_014549065.1). Classification (NCBI taxonomy): domain Eukaryota; kingdom Metazoa; phylum Chordata; class Aves; order Passeriformes; family Cardinalidae; genus Cardinalis; species Cardinalis cardinalis. Next base: position 585,323 of record JACDOX010000323.1, read on the forward strand.
CTCTTCCAAGTCACCTTCCCACCCAGCACTGGTCTGCCCAGGTGCCTCCTTCTCTTCAGGCAATTGCACACTGTGTGTATCCCCCCTGGACATGCACTGGCTGCTCCACTTCCAGGACTGTGCATTCCCAGGGCCAGGATCATTGCTCCTTCCAGAGTCCTTCCCACTGCTCCACTTCTGGGCTGTGACTCAGGGTAACTGAGGAGAGGAGAAAGAACACAGAAGAGCAAATGAKTAAATGCCTTTCTCCCCCTTCCCCAGCCTCTGTTTAAGCCAAACACCAATCCACTCCCTGTCCTCCCCTCCACCCTGCCTTTGTCCCCACAGGTTACATCCAGGCCATCCCAGTCCCTGTCTGGAACCAAGGGTGGCTCAGAGGGTGATGCTGGGTGCCTGATGCTTCCTTTCACCACTCAGTCCTGCTTACTGTGTCCTAGAGCTCCTGGGTGGGCAGTCTGCTGTCCCCAGGGCTGCCACTGTCCCCAGGGCTGGCCCAGCCCACAGAAGCYCCCTTTGGAGGTGCTGCCCTCCTTCTCAGTGGCCCGGGGGACTCTGGGGGACACACAGGTGCTTCCCATCAGCCAGAACTTGGTCATCCCAGGTACAGCACCAGTTTCAGAGCCAGCCAGAATCAGCCCTGACCAGTCTGGGGCAGTTCATGGCTTCCCCCTGTCCAGGCTTCCCCTGCTGCCCTAAACCTGCCCTTCCCACACAATAATCGCCACAGAGGGGTGGCAAGATCACTTCCTCATCCTTGGCTGTGCCTGGAGCTTGTTATTTCAGCAGATGCAATTAAAGCACAAAAGCATRAGGACAAAAAGCTTTATCAGCTCTGAGAATATGGGAGAGCCACCAAGATATGCTCCTGGGCTGATCTGAGCTCAGAGTGAAAAAGAGGCCGAGATCTTCTACAGCCAGGGCTGGCCAAGCCCCTGGGATCTGCCTCCTGGCATCCAGAAGTGGAACTGGAACCCCCACTGAGCAAGATAAATCTCCCCTCCAAGCAAAGCAGAAATTCCTGCTGTGCTTCCCAGTGATTCAAGCGTGAAACCTGCATGCCCTCACCTCCAAACCCTGMTTTAAGCTATGCCTTATGGTCTGTATAGACCCCTGCAGCTCTTCTCCTTATTTGTAGGTATGATCACACCTTACAACACTGCCACCTCCCTAATTTGCCTTCATGTGTTCTCAGTGGGTCTCTCTGGTGAACACTGTCCATAAGGACATAACCACTTCCCTTATTTTGGGCCCTGTTCTCAGATTCCAAACACTGCTGGTCACCAAAGTCACAACTTGTGGTGAAATTACAGATGCTAAGTGCGAAGTCAGCAAAACAAACCGAAARCTCATGAGATTACTCCTCCTGTCCCAGTGCACGTGGATCAAGGAAAAAAAAAAGCAAGCAAGACCCTCTTCCCCCTTGCAGTTCCTCAATGTCAGTGCTCTCTGTAAAGGCATGGTCACGTTATCAAGGACACAGGGCACAAGATTTAGCAGGCTGGCTGTCACAGGGTGACACATGCAGTACTTCTTCTTCCCCCAAGGCCCCCACCAGACCTTGGGGAGAGGCAAACAGTGGAAAGCTGGCTGGCCTTACAGCTCTGAGGGGAAAGGCTCCAGCTCACAAGAGCTAAACAAAATACAGAACAGCGAAAATAAAATACAGAACTTCTGCCTGAAGCCTCTTGTGGCAGGATGGAGRCATCTCCCTGACTTGAAACCACAAGGGAAAATTCAACCCAGTCAGCAAGAGATAAGCACGAAGTTGTGTAAAGGTTTTGTGCTCCAAGTGAAAGCACATCGTATCCTGACAGGGGTGCCTGATGGTGCTGACATGAAACAGGAGGAACATTAAAGAGGAAAACCAATTAWCTTGCTGTCCTTAGCTAAATGGAGCAAAAAATATGAAGCTGCAGATAGCAGGGAGAGGCACCCAGAGCAAATGCTTGTACCTGAAGAAACTCTTCACATGTGAATAAGCAGCAAAGCCTCCCAGGCAAGTCTGGGTTTTTCCATTGCACTGTGACGTCTTCAGCAGAACAGCAAATGCTTGTCTGCAAAAGCATCAAAGCCAGTTTGTGATGGGAGACTGCTGGCCACTACTGCCTGTGATTACAATCGTGCATTTTATTCTGCAATGTCCTCAGCACCTCCCTAAAGGCAGAGGGACAACATGATCATTATGTCACTCATTAAAAAGTCACTGTTCTGGGACTTGCAAAACACTTCCAAAAAGCCTCTTCCAAAATTCAAAATAAAGCTGGGGGTTTTCTCAGATTCACTCTACGCTAAATTACTCCTAACCCAAGCTCACAGTGGAAGCTGCGTTTGTCCCACTTGGCTGGCAGGAACAGCTTCTCCTGCCCCTCAGAAACCAGCGAGGTTCTCCTGGCTCTCAGAAACCAGGGAGGCTTCTCCTGGCTCTCAGAAACCAGGGAGGTTTCTCCTGGCCCTCAGAAACCAGCGAGGTTTCTCCTGGCTCTCAGAAACCAGTGAGATTTTTGCTGTCGCGTCGCTGCAGCACACACACAGGGCCACAGGACTCCGGCAAGGGGAACCAGCCGGGGCCGCCACCCCTGCGGCGGGGACACGGGGCTCAGCGCCCTCAGCTCTTGGGGCTCAGCGGGGACAGCTGTGTCCCATGTCCCGTGTGCCACCCCCGCCTCGGGGCTGGGGCGCTGCGGGAGGGTCCATGTGAAGTGAGCACAGCCCGGGGGCTGCGGGCCGATGCTCCAGCCCGGAGCCGCAGTCACGGCCTGCTCCGCTCCCCGGCCGCGGCCCCGGGCTCGGCGCCGCCCCGAGAGCCCCGCGCCGCGCCGGGCGGGGCGGGCCCGGCCCCGCTCGCTATTAAAGGCGTGGGGTTCGGCCGCAGCCGTGGTGGTGCTGCTGGCGCGGCCATGGCGAACTACGTGCAGCTCAACACCGGGGCCAAGATGCCCATCCTGGGGCTGGGCACGTGGAAGGTACCGGGACCGCTCCCTTGGGCGATGGGGAGCGGGGAAGGAAGGAAGGAAGGAGCGCGCCTCGGGCCCTGCGAGCGCTGCCGGCGCCGCCGATACCCGGCCAGGCCGCCGCCGGGATTTGGCTTTATTGTAGCTGGGGTTTGCTTTGGATGTGGTGGCTTTCTCAGCTTTATCTTGCCGTGAGAAAGGTCTTCAATATTGTGTTGATGAGAGCGTTTTTTGCCGTCGCTTTTTTCAGTCCCAGCCGGGGAAGGTGACAGCTGCGGTGACGGCTGCCATCGATGCCGGSTACCGCCACCTCGACTGTGCCTATGTGTACCAGAACGAGAACGAAGTTGGGGAGGGGATCCAGCAGAAAATCAAGGAAGGCGTTGTGAAACGAGAGGATCTCTTTGTYGTCAGTAAGGTATGTGTTAGTGCTATAGAATATACCAGGGGATACCTTTTTATTTTAAAGCAGCTCCCTACTTCTTACCTACTCTGTGCAGTGTGGAACAATTCAGAGCATCACTTAAGCTATTCCTGAGAATCCTGCTTTACCTCATCTTGTGTTGAGAATTATTCAGGGTCTATACCACAAATTTGGTAATGCTTTCAGCTTTAGTCTTAATAAGTGGGACAAGACCACTTGTGCTGTCTGCCAGGACACYGAGCAAGCCTGTGTGCTGCCACTGCACGCATTGCCCAGTATCACAGGCCAGTGCTGCTCASAGAACAGCCCCACTGGAAGGCTGACCTGGTTTCACACCACTTTCCCAAGGGAACAGGCACCCTGCTGAGCAGTACAGAAGAGCTCTAAGAGCTTTAACCCAAGAGGTCACAATGTGCCTTGGCTTTTTGTCTCCAGCTGTGGTGCACGTTTCATGAGAAGCATCTGGTGAAGGGAGCCTGCCAGAAGACTCTYACTGCCCTGAAACTGGATTACCTGGATCTGTACCTCATCCACTGGCCTCTTGGTTTGAAGGTACAGTAACAGCAGTGTCCTTGGCTTTTTCTGTGAGTGGCAATTATGAGGAGCTATATGGCTTTATAGCCCAGTGATTGCTTCAATCGCACAGATCATTCTGTGTGTGTTGTGTAACAATACTGATCTGGTGCTCAGCTTTACTGTGCCCGTGTGAGCCAGGCTGTTGATTTTTGCCTCTGAGATCCCTGCTTGCATGGCATCTGCCACCCTTTTGGTCATGGAAGAGGTAGACCTTGAACCCTAGGAATGGGTTTCCCTGCTGGAAGCAGAAGGTAATATCTCTTTCCTTTTTGTTAATGCTTATGTTGTCTTCTAAAAGCCCAAAGTTACACTCAGTGTGGTTCCCTCTTTGTGGGAAGAGAGCTATACTTTGCTGTCTGACTGAAGTTCTTTCCTCTGTATGCTACAGAGTAAGAGATTGTTTGGCTTTCATTACTGTCTTTAATCACTGAGTCCTTAAATACAATCCAGCTTGAACTGACCTTTGCTGTRGGAGCTTTAGCATTCTACAGGCTCTAAAAAGAGCTAAAAAGAGTTAAACTTTTTAACTCTAAAAGGAGTAAACTTTTTAGTTCCTAWCTCTTCCACTGTCTGCATGCAAAGGAACTGATGTCTTAGTTTGAATATGTCCAAGCTTAGGCTTTCAGTGAGAACTTGATCAAGATTTTCTTTCTACCTCTTGCTACCAAGATGAACTGTTCTTTGTAACATCTGTATTTTTAAAATCAGTTTCATGTGGACAGAACTATCCAAGTGAAAATGTGTGATGGTGTAAATAATGAGTGAGTAGAAAGTAACTGGTTTTGAATGAAGTTGATACCTGGCAGATAGTCCTAACTGGGACACAGGGTGTTCTAACCTTCCCTGTGCCAGCAACTTAAACAATGAGACTCCCCATGAAAGATCTCTGTCAGGAAATCTGGTCCAGTATAAGGTGRACATATTCCAAGTCCTAAGTGGGTCCTTATTATGCATTTCACTAAAACACTTCATCATGAGCAGGTGACAGCTCTGTATTTTTGTAAACTGGCTATAATTCTACTTTCTGTGTTACAAGTGGAGACTTAAGTTTCACCATATGGATTTTGATGAGACAGGGGACACAGTGTCCATCAGAAATATCTGTCCTTACTGGCTTGACTGTAGGGGAAAAAAACCACCACAGTACCATGAGAACACAAAAGAAAAGACTGAAGACTATAGATAGTGAGTATTAAAGTCTAACACATATGTAGATAATTAGTTTAAGTGTAATAAGTGTTTATAGGATCATGGTCTTCAGCTGGTGTTAACCTCCCAATAATGTGTATTTCAAGCAATTTCTCTCTCACTGACAGGCAGGAGAGGACCTGTTCCCTGTAGATGACAAAGGCATTGGTATCTCCAGCAACACAGATATTCTGGACACATGGGAGGTAAGTTCAGCCACAGCAGGAGAAAGCTTAGACTGATTAAGGTAATGAGAGCATCAGAGACTGCTGAGAGCAGAAGGCAATCTCATGTACTTGGAATTACTTGGAAAGACTCACTGGTACAATAGCAAATTTTCCACTTCTAACTTGCTGTGAATTTCCACAAAGCTTGAGTCCTTTGAGTATGGGAGGCATGGCACATACACACCAGTGCTCTGGGGTTTTTTCCCCTCAAACTTGAACTCTGAAAATCTAAACACTTCATTTAGGTGTCTTATGAAGGAAACAAGGCATTTCAGGAAGCATGTGCTGTTCAGGCCCTGCCTTTATATATTAGATGCTGACTTTGTGCTTCTTTTCTGCCAGGCCATGGAGGAGCTGGTGGATGCTGGCCTGGTGAAAGCCATTGGAATCTCCAACTTCAACCATGAGCAGATTGAAAGAATCTTGAACAAGCCAGGACTRAAGTACAAACCTGCAAATAATCAGGTGAGCTGCAAAGTGGCTGAGGCAAGTGTTTGGTCGTGTTCTTTTTTGTGTGATCATTTGTTGTGGGTATTTTTAAGAAAATTACAAAGATCTTACTTTGAAATAAGGTTATAGAAAGAGAGTGGAATAGATATATTCTACTTCATGGACTACATATTCTTCAGTCTCACCCTCCGGGTGATGCTGGTTTTATGAACTCTGTGCCACTGCTTGGAAATCTGGCAATGAGCAGCTCCAGAATCCCTCCTTGTAGGAGGAAAGGAGGGGCAACTCAGATGAGCTCGAAAAACTTCCTTGCAGTAGAGTAAGACTTGGTGTATGTATGTAGAGAGAACTGGATGGTCTTTTCATGACACTTCTGTGGAGAAGCCAGTTCCTCTTGCAGATGATTGAGGGAATTGATCAGGAGCATGCTTTATGGACTCAAGAGTTAATGAGGGTTAGGAGGAGATGCATTTGCAAGGTGGGCAATAGAGTAGAAATTGTATAGACAGCACTTGAATGAAATCTTAGGGAAATTCAGGTGGCAGGAGACCTTGAGAGATGAGCTGCTCAGAGGAACATCAGCCCTGAGATCAGACCAGGTTGWCCAGGGCTTTATCCATCTTGAAAACCTGTGAGGATGGAGGCTGCACAGCCTCCCCCAGCAGTGTGCTCTTCTCCCTGACCCCCTCGAGTGTACGACAGGGCGGGGGAGTTCTCCTCCATCCAGTCTCAACCTCTCTTGTTTTCAGTTTGCATCTGTTGCCTTCCTCCAAGCCCCACTGAAGAGCTTGGCTTGTCTTTGAATGACCCCTTTTAGGTGCTGAAAAGCTGCTACTAGGGGGCCTGAAGCCTTCCCTTCCCCAGGCACAGCAAGCCCAGYTCTCTCAGCCTTTCCCGGTCTGGCAGGTTCTCCAGCCCTTCCCCATCCTGGAGTTTCTCTGCTGAATTGATGGCAGTCTGTCAGTATTTCTGCCACTGAGGGGAGCTGGGAAGAGGAAAACTGGACACAGTATTATGAAGGTGGTTTGGCAAGGATGAGTAGAGGCAAATGATCACTTCCCACAGTTTATTGGCTGTGTTCCTGCTGCCAGGGCTGACTGCTGGCTCATGTCCTGCCTCCACTCCTTTCTGGCATGGCTGCTTTTCAGGTAGTCAGGTTCCAGCCTGTGCTATTGCCAGGGGCTTTTCCTTCTCAGATGCATGGCTCTGTGTGCAGCCTTGTTGAATTCCTTCAGGGTTTTGTTTGCCTGTTGTTTCTGCCTGAATGGGTCCTGCTGCAGTGGCAGTCCTGCCCCTGAGTGGTTTTCCCCCAGTTRGACATGATCTTCAAGATTGACATGATTATGGACTGGCACAGGTTGCTGAAGTGGACAAGTCCCAGGACAGGCCCCAGTGGAGTCTGCCTAGAGTTGACCTTGACTCTTATGGCATTTGAAGGACTCTAGTCAATTACTGATTATTAAAACTGGGTCATTTATTGTGGTAACTTGAGCATTATATGCCCCAAAGCACTTCCAGAAAACTTAGTGTAAGTTTTATGGTAACCTTTCAACATCTGCCACACCTCATTGCCACGATCACTATATGACAGTTAATGATTATAATTTATRTCATATCATTAATATCATTATTATCATATCAATTACCTTCTCTGGCATATGGGTCACTGATCTTGGACCTCTCACACTTGGARATGCCCTCAGGCTCTAAATGATTATTGACTATAATCAAGTTTAGCACAAAGTGTTGGGTCTTTGGTCCCTGTCCTTTATAAACTAYGGCTTCTGAAGAAATGCTTGCAAGACTGAAAGCTTTCTGTTACTTACCAGTTGGGCTAATAGTGAGAGTGTTTCCTGAAAACACTTTCTCTGTGCAGATATCTCACGTGTAATCTACTGTCTTTCTTGTAATTCCCATTCTGGTTTCAATTGTAGTGAGAAATTAATTTGGCAAGGTAGTAATTACATAACAATGATGCTAGTGCTTAATTTAATTTTTCAACTTGAGTGCCAGTGGAGAGGTGAGGATGACTGTGCCTTGCTTTTGTTGCATAAATTCTACTTATTGAATAGTTGAGAAAACTAGATGCTCTATTACTCTTAAATAGCTGTCTTTCTGCAACTGCTGAAGCAAAATAAATATGTATAATATGTCTAAAAATGGAGCTCTCTGTTCTGTTTAATATTCCAGCATGTCTCAGAGGGGAAAGAGGCATGCAGGCCTCTGATAACAGCAGGCAGCTAGAACCACAAATAAAGAGCTCCAGGCTGTAAACTGATTCCATGTTTTGCACTGCCTCGCTCCACCTGCCAGCAGCACAAGTTTCCAGGGACTGCCCTCAGAGTGCAGCTGCAGGAGGCTCAAATGGCAGCATAGTCCAAAGGGTTCTTGCTGTTGCCTGCTGGAAGAAAAGTAGTGCTCCCTGGTGTGCAGCTATCCTGAAAGTCCCCCTGTGCAAAGTATCAAATATTCATGCTCATTCACTGCCTCCTGACACGTGAGCAGTTCCTGTTCCATACTCCTTATCTGTGCATATGCCTGCCAGAGCACACACCCWCTGGGAAGGAGTCTGTATTCCATTATGCAGCTCTTCTTGTGGAAGTTCGTGCTAAGTGCATTTGTGTTTGTAAACGATCTGTAATGGGCACTGGGCTGAAGGTCTAAAAATCTCTAGCAGGAAACTGTTTTCAACATTTTCAGATTAGAAGTGTTTAGTGTGAGTATTGACACAAAGYGAATAAAGACTAATGGAACAATGCTGACCTTGAAGTTAATATGGTAGCTGTAAAAAATATATGATAGCATGTTTAATTAGGGGTGAAAAAGGAACTTTGGTCTGCAATTCTGTTGCTGTGATTTTACAGCTCTCCTGGGTGTGCATTTTACTGTCCCATTGAAGCAATTGTGTGGCTGGTCACTCATATGCTGGAGATGATCCAGATCAGCAAAGTTTTAAGGAGTTTTGTCCCAGTCCTTGGACCTTTCACTGCAAGGAAAGCTCCTATAAATAGTAGTAAGGGGGTGGAGCATAGAGAAAATAAAGACTRTATAATATTGCTTAGAGACTGTTGAGTTAGCACAAAAATCAGCCTTTGATTGAACTAATCCCTGGAACATGTTAAAGCAGTTAAGTCACTGTCAGTCTCTATACTTCTTCTGTTGGCAGGTGGAGTGTCATCCATACCTTACCCAGGAGAAGCTGATCAAGTACTGCCAATCCAAAGGGATTGCTGTGACAGCATACAGCCCCCTGGGCTCTCCTGACAGACCATGGTAAGGCTGCTTTGCSAGGGAGCTGGTGTGGATTATTCTGGAAGAACTGAGACTACATGTACAGCATTAATATTTCATCCAGATCTTTATTAGGCTGGACCTATGGAGGTTTCTTGCCACTGATTTTTTTTTTTTCTCTGTGTAGGGCTAAGCCCGAGGATCCTTCCCTGCTGGATGACCCCAAGATCAAAGAGATTGCAGCTAAGCACAACAAAACCCCAGCACAGGTGGGTGGGTGCCACAGTACCCCTTCCTGTAGCACAGGCTGATGACAATGTAGAGGACAGGCTGGCTCTTTGTCCCCTGTCACCTGTGGTGTTAGGTAGCAGTGCAGGTTTGTTCCYTGTGTGGCCTTCCATGCAAGCTTGCAAGGGTGCTCTGATCATCACAAGAAACATTTTCTTGGCCCATCTTCAGATGCTGCTGTGTTTGTTTGTCTTGCCATCTCAAGTGCTGTTGCAAAGAAGGGAACATTTGAATAGCCTACTCAAAATCTGGGTAAGAAGGAAAGGAATTGAGTGTCACTAACTTGCAGGGGAGAGGAGAAAGGAAGCCTTGTGGGATTCCACCACTCCTCTACTTGCACTGCAGAAAGTGCTGTTTAGAATTCAGGTAAAATTTGAAAAGCAGCTCCACAGAGTGGGTTAATTCTGCTGAATTGTACCATTTACAGTAAGTAACTGTAAATTACTTACTGTTTAGCAGAGCTAAACAGGCTGTGCTTGCATGGAGCAGGGGCCCTSCCCTCTCTGATGCAGTGCTGTGCCTCTTGCAGGTTCTCATCCGGTTCCACATCCAGAGGAACGTGGTTGTGATTCCCAAATCTGTCACCCCACAGCGCATTGTGGAGAACTTCCAGGTGAGTCAGCGGMGTGAGCAGGTGCATGGCATGTCCAGGGATGGCTGGGCTTCTCCTGCACAGCCAGCAGTGAGCCTTTCTCACCCTTCCCAGGTGCTCTTCTGGGCTTTTCCTCCATGTATTTGCCTATAGTCTCCTGAGGGCTGAATTTAAGATTACAGTGGGAGAGCAGGAGTGAGCAAAGCTTTGGGAAACGCTCTATCCTGATAAACTGAGCAGTCACATTGTGATTCTTCCTGTTTTGTGTCATGTGATGAGTCATTTGACAGCTTATTTGGGGCCTGAGTGCAGTAGCACACCCCAAAAGACTTCTGTAGAGCAAGCACTTTTAAGGAAATAGTCCTGGTGCCCATAAACTGCTGCTCTGGATTCGGTGGTCCTGGACTGGACCCAGTATTAKGATTTTGCTTCCAGACACTCAGTGGCTTTAGGTGGAATATGGAGGTCTTGCAGCTGCTACTTTGGCTTAGCACAGAAAGATGCATTCTTTGCAAATGGGAGATGGAGGCATTCTGCTACACAGTGCTCCCCAAACTTCTTAAAGAAACTGGCATTTGTAACTGCAACTTGAGATTCTCTAATTCCTGCCTCTCCCTGCTCACCTCCCTCTCCCACTCCATCTAGAAGAGGCTCACAAATCCAAGGAGTCTTGTCTTTTTCCTTTCCCTTGTGAAGCAGTCACTTCCCACAACCACCTACACCTGGATTTGTTCTTTAATTTTGTGATATTTTTTTTTCCTATTTTTTTTTCTTGCTTACAAGCACTGATTTGTTCCAAGAGGTGATTTCTGGCTTTTTCTCCTGTTAGGTGTTTGACTTTGAATTGACTAAAGAGGAGATGGCAACTATTCTCAGCTTTAATAGAAACTGGAGAGCCTGTGAAATGTTTGTGTAAGTGGCACTTCCTTTTCTTTAAACTATTAAGTTATCACATAGTTCAGTAAATGAAMTTACAGATGGTAGTCTTGACTGAAACTCAGGCTATGCAAACTCCATTTTCAAAGGGGTCATCTTCAAAATAACTTTACAGGGTAAGATTTTTTTAAATGTTCATTTTGTGAACCAAAACATGATGAGCATTGAGCAAACTTCAGTTCAGCTGCCAAGAAACCCTTTGTAGCTGGAATTGCAACAAGAGGCTTCTTATTTGTAATTTTTTTTTGTCCATATTGGAGGAATGGGCATGATGCAGACTTGAAATCTTGATTAGCTTTGCTTGTGGTGTTTTGTCTGAAGTACATTACAAAATCTGTGTGTTCTTCAAGAGTTGTTGGGAAGGTAGATAAACATTCAAATATAACATGAGGATTTGCTACTTGAAAGTGTAGATCCAGATATGAAATCTTTTTTGGAAGGCTGCACAAAAGGTCTTCCTGTCAATAARTAGCAAAATCTTGACTTAATTGTCTACAAAGCACCTCTAGGTCCCATCACCCAAACAACAGAAGGCACTCRGAATCTTTTTGTCTGGAAATGCAGCATGTCACCAAGGAAAAGAGAARTAGACTTTGCTTTTATACAGTTAATCTCTTCCCGTGGTGGGTCTTTGGAGTGGTTACAGATGCATACAATGCCTTTGGGATGTGAGATGATCTTTGCTTTTTGATTTCTTCCAGGTGCAAAACTCACAAGGGTTACCCATTCAATGCAGAATACTGAAGATGGTTCCCTGCCTTTCTCCAGGCTTCCCAGATATGCTTCTGCTGTTGCCTTTGAGTTGTCTGTGTAGCTTTTTCACTGCATCAGACACCCCTCCACACCCCCATKTTTTCCTTTCTTTTTCCCCCACAAAGATGCAGTATATGTACTCTGTGACTTTGTGCTGTTTTCTTTTTTGGAAGAAGAAAATGCTGAAATGGTTCTGAAGAGCACACTGTGTGGACTAGTAGATTTTCTTTGCCAAACAGCAAGTCTGGAATTGGTAAGCAGAAAGCATTGAGAAGGTTTGAGCAAGCAGTCACTTTTATTTTGGAATACTGTGATTTGGAGCTAGTGACTATTGTTGTTTGGAAGGACCAGGATATTGGCARATATTGCATAATGAGGTTTGCTTTTTTTCTTGTTACTTTTGGGGTTGGTTTTGTTTCTTTTTAACACTCCATACCTTTTTATTTTCCCTCTAATTGGAAGTATAAGTTGATTTCTAAGTGATTTCTACATGGGTAGCTCTTTGAAAAGTGTATAGGTCCTGATTTCTTGGTGACATAAAAGCTGTTTTGCTTATAATAAAATACAGTTTCATTACTGTGTGTAATGAGATGGTTATTTCAGTCATGCTCTAATGGTGGTAATGCTGGAGCAGCTGTATAATATCAGCTGTCTCTAGAGATTACACAAAAGCAAGAAAATTACCATCCCCCACAAAATCATCTGTTGATGTTGACTTCTTGYATGTGCCCTGGGAGCTGCCTGCTGTTCTCATGGTTGAACTTGTGGCCAGTGAGTCTGTTTGTGCCTTTCTTTAAATAGAACTGGTTTGGTTCTGACAAGCAATAAAGTCATGTTTAATTCAGTTTTTATCTTACTGAGGTGATAGTGTACTTTTGCTAGTAGAARACTCATTCCACTGAAGACTTGAAGCCTACACAGCATTGCTTTAATAAGCAGTAGAAAACTTGTCCTCTCCAGCAGGGAGCACATGATGCAGGAAGGAACTCCGTGATTGTACAAGATGCCATTGGCAAATATAGTAAAAAATGGGTTTTCCAAGAAAATCCTGTGTAAAGCTTTGTTCAGGGAGCACAGAAAAACAGGCTGATACTGAACTTGTGGTTTGTGAGGTGTGTTTGTCCCTTTGTGGTTTTCACAATGCTTGCATGTAGTGATTTTAAAGCTGTTGCCACCTGAGAGCTGCTCAAGACTGTTCACAAAATGCATTTGGGTAAAAGCAGTGGCTAATGTTGGGTGGCTTTCTTGCATGTTCTTGTGGGAGTTTTTCAGATGTCTGAGTAGATCTGGGATGTGAGTGGTCCCTCTGAGGAGGTTGTGTAGGTCTGGCAGAAAGGGGGGTTCTCTCTGAACAGATGGAAGAAGGGAGACACCAGGGCTGTTAATGCATAACCAATCTAAATGGTAAATGTAGGATTGTGATTCCATATAGTAAACTTTAATGTGAACTTGGCCAGGTTAAAATGTAACATGAAGGCAATTTGATATCAAAGTATTTGTGAAATAGGTGATTTATTTCTTGGTTCTGAGCAAAAGGAGTCCAAGGAGTCATATTGATTGAAAATTATAAAAGAAAAAAAACCTGCTTTCTCAATGTAATAGTTAGTATTTATTAGAAAAAATTTAAAAGTATTTTTAAAAATCTTTCCAGTTMTGCTAAGACCAGAATTAGCATGCAGCATGTTTTTGGTCGCAATAATTTACAATAGGCTGAACAGGCAAGATTGAGTTAACTTAAAATATGAGGAGAAAAGAATCAGTGTCTGTCTTGAAGCAATATGCTCCTCTAATGCTGGTTCTTCTAATATAAATTGATTATAAATCACTTTAAATTCTTTACTTAAAAGTATGTACAGAAAGCTTCAGCTCTGCAAGTGTTTTTGGGAATCTCTAATGTGATAAACAAAAGCCCTAAGGCATCTAAAAAACCAAAAGATGTGATGTTCTTTGCTTAATCTGAGCTGTGACAGAAAACTGTTTGGGGCAATGTTGACTTGCTTGCAAATAACATTTTTGTGACAAGTGTGTTCTGGCAAGAAGTTACATTGAGGGTCAGGGTTTCCAAAATAGTACAYCAGGTTCTGTTAGCTTCCTCTGTTTTCATTTCACTGCAGCTTTATGGAAGTTTGAAATGAAATTTTCCATTCTGGAAGTAGGAATTTTACTGGAGGCAGACTGCTCCTCAGCAGAAGGGAGAGCACTGGGGTGGAGTGGCATTGTAACAGGCTCCCTCTGTATTTCACTGGGTGACTTAGTGGGAAGGAATTTGGAAAGGGTCGTTCTGGGACACAGTGCAGCACTTAGCCGGCAGAGGGCTTGGAGCTTGAAGTGTCAGAGTGGGAATAGAGGGAAAGCAGAGAAGCACCTGAGTGCAGGGGTAATGATGCACAAGCTTSAACAGAAAGCATGTTGTCAGAAAGCCTGGGAAGGGAGTGACAGGAAAGCCTGTCACCCTCAATGCTTTTGGATTGCTTCTCCAAGCATATAATTAAGGCTGAGATGGAGGAAGAGGCAGTCTGCCTTTAGTCTAGGTTCATCCAGGAATTGTTACAGTAAAATAGAGTCTGTTGTACCCCCRTGCTTGTGCCATTCTCTCTGCCTACAAGAGCAGAGATTTCCTTTCATCTCCTAAAAGGTAAAGTGGAAAGATCAAAGAGCTCAGTATCCGGAGCTCAGCATTGCTGCCAGCTGAGCTCTTCCTGCTGAAACTGTTCACAGCATTTGTTTTTGTATTGTGATTTGACAGATCTCTGGGTTTCTGATCAAAGCCTTTTTAAGGACAAATACAGTCTTGTTGCTCTTCCAATGAAAAGTTGGTTGTGTTTTGTTTTGTGTTCTTAATTTAAGAACTTGTTCAGCTCCACCTTGTTGGCCTCTTCCTAGACATTCTGGGGACTCTGCTGCAGCAGCTGAGCTGGTGTGATCCTGTAGCACACCCTGGGAAGAGGATTTCCAGCCTACAGGAAAGATTAAGAGCAGTTAACAGAAAAAAAACTTGTCCTTGGAACTCATAAAAGCAGTACTTGCACAAAATTTRTTTCACTTCCAGCTGCACTCACTGCTCCAAATGATACCAGATCAGCAGGCCWTTAATTCATGTTTAGGAGAAAATGGCTCTCACAGGACAGATCCATTTACTTGGTAGCAAGGAATGATGGTGAACTGATTTATCAGGGAAAACAGGTAGAGAACATCAGCAATTATCTCATTAGAGAAGGCAAGATACTGTTTTTGGAATTTTTGTTGTGCAGTAGAGGAGAATACAAGAATTATTTGGAATTGGCATCTTGCTGGTTGAAGGTAGGACAGCACAGATAGTCTGACAGGCACAGCATATTTTGTTTCAGGTTGCAGTTGATGTTCCTTTGAGAGAAAATAGCTTTATTTCTGGTATTGGAACACAAATACACAGGCCTGCCTGGCTGGAATCACTTTTCAAATTATGCTCTCTAACCTGGTGTTTGCTTCCCTCAGGGAACAAGGAGACTGGACTTCTCTTGCTCAGCTCACAAGCYTGCACAAATGCTATAGAATGCACTTGTTTCAGTTTTCATTTGTGAAAACTGGGGCACAGGAAAGYCCAATATTCAGAATGGGAAAAGAAAATCCTGTCTTTGGATTTTAGTCTGTGTTCACTGTGTTGAAGATTCAGCTAGAAATCTGGAGTCTTTTGCTTAACTGGGGCACAGAACAGTTAGCTTGAGACAAATTATTTTCATTTCAGTCACTTAATACTCCCCTAGTATGTCACCTACAAACTGTCAGTAACTGTTTGTCATCCCTCCCTCTGCCTTGTCCTTGGTTTCTTTAAAAGTACAGAGCCCTGTCTTATTCTGGCWGGACCTTGTTTATTTTAGCTGTGAGGCAGCTCTTAAAACCCTTAAATAGGCCACATTGCTCTTGCATTTTAACTTGTTAAAGTGCATGGTACAGAACAGCTGCAAAACTCCATTTTCCCCCCAAATTCTTAAGAAAGAAAAWGCTGAATGCAAAAGCTTTTCTAAACTGAAACAGGCCTGATTACAAGCCAGCTGGTAGTTGCTCATAAGAACAGCTGACCTGAATCAGACTATATATCTACATATTGCAGCATCTTTTCTCCAGCTGTGGTCAAAATAAGTTGCTAAAGATGAGTAAATTGAGCATTGCAGCAAAGTGTTATTTAAATTTTGTGACAGCAGCTTGTTCTTTTATGTTTAAGAGCCACCAGTYAACTCTGTTGTTCTGTTACCTTCTGAATCTGTTAGGTTCCAAGGGAATGGTGCTTCATACTCCCAGTTTGAAGAATTGCCATCTCTTATTTGTTTTGGGCTGATTTGCTGATAGATTMATTTGATTCTGCTGATTTTTACAGTGGAGGAAATAATAACTGGTCTGTTTCCAGTAACACTTTGCAGGTTTGATAAACATTTGACACAGCTCCTTGTACTGGTGTCAGTTCAAGGAAAGTCTTAGTCTACTTAATTGCCATCTGTATGAATTACTCCTAGGCCTTTGATTATCCTAATCAGTCTTGTGTAAGTCTTTTTTTTTTAGATTCAGAGGAAGGCAAGGACCAGTGCTTCTTGTGTAGGATTGCATGCAGAAAGTTCATGAAGTAGGTTTGTATCTGGCAGTCTTTGGCTTCTCATTCAGTTTTCTTTTGAACAATATGAGCTTGGAATTCCAATACATGGAGAACTTGAGCAGCAACGAGTTTTGGATTTTTACCTGTTCATTACCTGTGTTGTCCAGTTTTCCCTCCAAAACACAGACATAACACTTTACTTTTTTCACCCAGTCCCTTTGGAACTTTTCATGAAGCTTGACTCTACCAGAATGGATGAACTCCACAATAAAAAGCTGAAGTCATGGGACAATGTGTTGRGATACAAAGACAAAATGCTAAGCTAAGGTGTTTTCATTTTACTGGGCTCAGATAATGTCACTGCTGACTAGGAATGATGTGTGTGTGGGTTTGGTGCAAGAGCACTGCTGTGCAGCTGATAGAAACTGAAAATTAACTTGGGATACTACAAACCTTTCCACACAGCTCCTGGCAGCAGGCTCAGGGCTGTGCTTGCTGTGAGGCAGCTACTCTCTTCTAGAAAGGCACATTGTAAATAGGGCTGTGGCTCTGCTGCAAAACAGGGGGGCTTTATTTCCCAGCAACTGACACCACCCAAATTCTTCTCCTTTTACCTTTACTGAAGTCTCTGCTGCTGAAAAAGATCTATTGTCTGTGAAACAAATGCACAATCTCTGGCTTCTAACTTGTTTTGAATTTTTTACTATTATATGGCTACTGTGATCATCTAGTCTGACTTCCTGCCTACCACAGTCTATAAACATCCTGTAAATAGCTTCAAGTCTGATAGCTGTGATTAAATTGGAATGTGGTTAGAAAATTCCTATGAAGCAGAGAATATTTCAAGACAGGCTCTATCCTTCAGCMTTAAGTGGGGATTTCTGCCACTGCTGTGAAGTGACAAGTGACCACAGGCAGCAGAGCACCTTCCACACAGTTCACTTTCTAATTGCATATCCTGCAACTGGCCTTATAAATGTAGCATGTTCAGGAGGAGAAAAAAAGAGAATGCACATTACAGGCACCTTCCTGTCCATATCACTGCAGTATAACTGTTCAGTGTCGATTCCTGGTAGATTTTTCAAACCTCTTTCTTTAGAAGAGTTGCTGTGGGAAATCCAGTTTGGTGGGAGTTTGCTCTGTTGTTTCCRGGGTACCTGTTATTCAAACATCTTGGAAAAGCCTGAAGTAGCTCAAAGATATGTCATCATTTCCTTTATTAACTACAAAGAAAGTCAGCTGGAAGAGGGTATCCATAAAGTGTGCATCCTAGTCCTGAACCTTAATTCCACATTCTCCTTCTCTCTGCATGCAGTGCTGAGCCACTTTGTTCTTATCCTGATCTGCAGGAGCCTAAATCAAGTTTTGAGTGAATTGTTAGAGCAAGTATTAATTAACAGACACCTCATTAAAACACCAGCATGGGCTGCAGCAGCACTGACTTTTTATTTTTTTTTTAACCAGAAACAACAGCATCCAGAGACATCCTTTGAGTCAAAACACAAGCCAACAGTACCYAGGGAACAGTACAGGAGAGTCAAAATCTGCTGTTGGCTTCTGTGAAGCTGCCCAGCTTTTCTCCTTGCTAAATATGACAGCTGCCAAACAAAATAATTCCTGTGTGTCTCCTTTATCAGACTTTGGATTTTCTAGGAGATTTTCAGTCTCAACTGCAGCCATTCTACTGATAAAAGCAGTATTTATATACTCTTGCAGATACTATAAACCAAACATACAAATCTCCTAGTAGTTTATTAGTTTTTAGCAGTTCATAAATAGGAAACCTCATTAAGAGTTCCTGAATCATAATTCAGCAGTGTCCACTAAAGAGCTTTCAGTCTGTTACACTGAAATTACTGAACYCAGCATCTCAAGCAGCATGTCCTGTCATTGAGATCTTCTGATGTTAAATGGATTGTCTTGTACTGATAATTTAAAAGATAGTAGATGTATTGACCTTTTGTCCAAAAGTATAACTAATCAGAGAATTTAATTTTTTCTCTGAACTCTGTCAGGATTTATAGTTATGACAAAGAATGCTTTTCCCTAATCCAAATCTATGGCTTTATTAAACTTCATTATCATTACTAAATTAAGAGAGAATATATATTTTGCTGCAACTGAAAATTGTGTTACAAGAGCAGATAAAGGACTGATACAGCTGGTTGATACAAAGGAAGCAAATGTATCCATGTTCAAAGATGACTCTTCAGAATATCTGTGMGTTATCTTCTCCCATTTTAAATACATATTCCCCTTTTATCTATGAATTAATGCACAAAGTATTGCACATTGCTTGAAATAACAGTAAATGGTCTGGATCCCCCAGAGGATCTGAAGCTGATGTCCCTGTCAGCCTTCTAAAAAAGGATAGTCCTTGTGATTTTTGCATCTAGAAAAAGAAAGCATGATTAAAACATTTTAAGGATATGGTTTAGAGAAAAAGCTTTTTTTTTCCCCCTGGTAGAAGAACTGAAACTGAACTACATTAAAAACACATTGTCTGCTTAGTGTATCCAGGGCAGGGAAAGTGAATTCTCTGTAACATGTGCATGTATCAGTGACCTYCTTCTCAAAGGAAAATGTATCTTATGCTCAGCTGAAATTGCCAAAATTCCCTGAGATATTAAACCTTTCTCTTGGAAACTCCCAAGCCCCCAGGGTGCTGTTAGCCAAATGGGTAACCTGGGAAAACTGAGTAAAATTCAGYTCTTGGTGAGTCTGTAACCATTCTGTTATGTAGATAACATTGGCAGGAGTACATAGGCACAGCTCTTCCCTTCAAAAAAACCCCTACAACTCTCATTCTTAAAATGGAGTTTATTTACTCTGACTGTCCCTTATGTAAAGGAGCCAAAGAAAACGGAGCGGGGAAATGGCTGCTTATTTATTTTTKGAATTTCCAGCTGATTTTGATTTTCAGACAGCAGTTTGGTATGCATCCAGTACAGGACATCTTAGGAACATTGTGCCTGCAGAAATCCCAGTGTTCCCGACCTGGACAGGACGGGCTCTGATAAACCCRAGGGTGAGATTCCAGCAGATGTGTCCAGCTGTTGGCTGAGGCTGCCTCTSTTTTTATTTTTAAGGGGCTATCAGACAGTGTGTGTTGAGAGGATATCTAAGAGATAATCTAAGCTGTCCAGTGGAAATCCAGCCCTGCTGAAGCCTGCAGGAGGAGGAGGGTGAGGAGGTACTCACTGGGTTAACGCACAGATGCGATAGCGCTTCTGGAAACCAAGGAGGGTCTCCATCTCCTCTGCAGTCAGCTCAAAGTCAAACACCTGCATGAAGGTCCCAAACAGCTGGGTTACTTCACTTTGCAGTGAGACAAGGAAGTTTATGGGCAGGAAGAAGAGCAGAAGCAGGCTGAAGCACTAGGAGGTGTGCAGGGGACAGCCATGCAGGGAGAGCAGTAAATAAATGTGTGGAGTTACAGTGCTGGTGGGCTCTGCCTGCAGCACAATTGCACCTCAAGGTGGAAGAGTTTGGCTCTTACCTGATGTGTTCTAACTCCTTACTTTCAAAGTGACTTTTTGCATTCATAAAGTGGTAACCTGTGTGGGATCTGACAAAGGTTTTGGCAGCTCCAAGTTTGAGGGGTGYGGTTTGTACCATTGGCAGAGTAGGGTTTTTCCTGTGTAGTTTAAAATCATTATTGACTCTGTAAGATGCCCTCTTACCTTAAAATTTTCTTCAATACGCTGAGGAGTGACAGATTTTGGAATGACACTCACATTTCTTTGGATTTGGAGCCGGATAAGCACCTGCAGGAACACAAAAGGAATTTACAGATGAGAAGTGCTGCCTGTCTTCTGAAAGCTGAAAACCAAAGGTGTCTGCATGGTCACACAGAGCAGCTCTTCTGGTAACCAGAGGGGGCTCAGAGAGGAGAAGCACTACCTAAACCCTTCCTATTTACTGCAGGAGCTCATTAAATCCTCATCCATCTCTGAAGCTGAGATGACAGCAAGGGAGTGCATTGAGCAAGAGTTCAGGATTGGCAGGATGCTGTGTGGAAAGGCAGCCAGTGTGCCAGTAAAGCCCAAAGCCACTGGTAATCTTCTGTCCATCACTAAAATTAAGGTAGAGAGACTTTTTCTAAAGCATTAAACTGTGTACAGGACACAGCTGGAACTCCGTGTTATTATTCCATAATAACTCTGTAAGTAGTTACTTTAGCACAAGTGGGAAGAATACATGTCAGTAAGGAAAACAACTCTGACCAGTATTAACCTGAGCTGGGGTTTTGTTGTGCTTGAGTGCAATTTCCTTAATTTGAGGATCATCAAGAAGGGAAATATGGTCAGGCTTGGACCTGTAAAAATTGAAAAAAACAAGCTTCAGTAGCTGAATAACCTACTGTCTTTTCCCTTAAGCCCTRTATCATAAGAATATTGTTTAAATGATTAAAAAGCATAATCTTGCACATTTTAATTTAACATCTTGTTACTTCAGTTGCTGCCTTCATCCTTTCCTTTTATCACAAGTGAGCACATGAGAAGAGGCCTGTAGTTTCTAGTAAAAACAGGTCACTATAACACATTTATGTCCAGCCTGAGATCAGGCTGGGAATTTCTTTGATCCAGATCCCAAGAATTTCATCTTSTCCTTTACAAGCACAGCTGCTCTGGCAAAAGCCCTGTCCCAGGTCAGAAAAAGCCATGAGGATGGGAGTAAAAGCAAAATTTCTGCAACTTCCCCATTTACAAACTTAATCCCTTTGTCTCAGCAGGACTGCAGAGTTGCTATTTTCATAAGCATCTGCTCTTTTGGTTTCTTGTTTGGTTTGTTGTGGGTGGGTTTTTTTTTTAGTTCAGAAATTCTCCTACATGTTTAATACGCTCACCAAAGCTCAGCTAAGAATTTCCTTCTCTGCTTTCATCAACCAATTGATCGTTTTTCTTCAAAATATGAAACTAGTGGACTGAATATCACAATAAGTGTGAGGTTTCTGTGGGTGTGATTTTTGATTAATTAGTGAGTCTTTTTCTAATTACAGTAGTTTTTCTCTGAGGTTTCATCCTAAGACTGGTTTACTGCATTGACTCCAATCTACATCTGAGAAAGAAATCTCACAAAACATTCTTACCCTGGCCAGTTGGGTGCTCCAAGGGGACAATATGCAGTGACAGAGATGCCTTTGGATTGGCAAAACTTAATCAGCTCTTCCTGAGGAAGATAGGGGTGGCTCTCAATCTCAAAAAAAAAAAAAGAAAAAAAAAATTATCTTTCCCCTCTCAAAAGCAGAAGGTACTTCRAGGTTTAGCATCACTGTGCCACATCAGCTTTGAAAAGGTGCTTCTYTTTGCAGGTGTGGGGTTTTTAAGAGATGTTCCATCCAGTGCAACAGCCCAGACAGGTGTGATGTCAGTACTGAGGAGCTGGAGGACAATTTACCTGGTTGTTTGCAGGYTTGTGTCTTAAGCCTGGTTTGCCCAGGAGCTGACTGATCTGTTTGTGGTTGAARTTGGAGACTCCAATAGCCTTCACCATTCCCACATCCACGAGCTCTTCCATAGCCTAGAAACACCACAGAACCACACTTCCTATTAAGTTCTTTCATTTTTATATGGGAAAAAATGCCCACACAGAAACTTGAGTRGTAGAAATCTTCCTGTGCTGTGAGAACAGTACCTGAGTAGTGGGGCTCTGGTCAGTCTCAGATCTCACATT
This sequence comes from Cardinalis cardinalis, assembly GCA_014549065.1. Taxonomy (NCBI): domain Eukaryota; kingdom Metazoa; phylum Chordata; class Aves; order Passeriformes; family Cardinalidae; genus Cardinalis; species Cardinalis cardinalis. Next base: position 607,182 of record JACDOX010000323.1, read on the forward strand.
GTGTGTCACCATACAGATAAATAACAGCAATATCCACACAACTCCTGAACTATTATTATTTCAGTAAAATATGACTTTTTTGAAATACTATCCCCAGGAAGACCTTCAGACAGAGGAAAGAGATTCTTTTAGAGTAATTCCTCAGCTAACCAAATAACCATCCCATAATAAAAAGCACCTTCTTTGGAACAGAGCAGCTCAACAAGGAGCTGTCACAAGACATCTGGACAGGATGGATACTGGTGATCAACACTGATTAATTTCCCAAGAGAGATGTACCATTTAGCAGTTGGATTATAGGATAAGCAGCACTGTCTTCCTCCTCCATCACCTATTTTCTTTCACACTCATGAGCAATAAAACAGCCAGACAGCCCTAATCAGATTGTCACATCCAGCAGAAAAGAAATGGGAAAATAATCTGCTAGCAGCCTTTAGAGCAGAAATACCCTTGTTCCAAACAGAAATAATTTTAGTTTAAAGTTGCTGTCATAAGCAGCAGCCTGAAACATCCACTTTTTTCCCTCAAATAAACAACAAAAATGTGCCCACCTGASAGAAGGCAAAAAGCAGCAGTGAATTCTTCTGACTCTGGTGAGTTTCCTACCTGCTTTTGGCCTGGCTGTGCTGAGCACACGGGAGTGGAAGGGAAAGGAAGCCCAAGGTCTCGGCCAAGCAGGAATTTGAATTCACGCCCAAGCCTGGCTTCCCAGTCAGCCTGGGCTGCACACAGAGCTTAGCAAAGGATTTGGCCAAGTCCCASTGCCTTCCAGAGACAGAAATTTGGGTGCTGTGGTACATTGGCACAGGCRTGYTGGSTTTGCTRGGGTCTGGACAGCTCAGGTGCAACRAGAGATGAGCATAGCTACAACTAAAGCCACCAAAAACTGCCCACAGTGGGATAGAGATGAGAGCAACAGCATTTTTCAGCTCAAGCCACTGCAGGGTACACACACAGAAGATTTCCTCTTGCCATGCCAACCCAGCCAGTTTAGTAAGCAGTAGATATAAAAATACCTAAATTTTGGCACAGTGACACAAAAAGGAGCCCAAGGACGCAGAGAAATCAGCAATCTCAAATACTTTATGTTAGAAATTTCTCTCAGAACAATTCCCACAGTGGAAAGCTTAGAGTTTTCAGGCTGTTATTTCAAACTAGCAAGATATTTTTGGCCTGTAAATGAATGTACCTCCCACGTATCCAGAAAATTTGTATCGCTGGGAATGATCATTCCRTTTCCATCTGCAGGAAATAGCTCCTCTCCTGCCTAGCAGCACAAAAGGAAAAGCAACATGAAGGTCAGCTGGATTATAAGTACTTCAAGAAATCATTTAGAAATTTGGGCAAGGAACTGGAGCTGGAGACACTGAGCTGGATGTCCTGAGTTATGTTTGTGGTGGGGTGAGACATGGCTGAAAGGACTAGCCTGTACCAACAGAGRAATCTTCAGGAAAATCTGTCTCTGGAGACTCAGTCCTGCAGGCACTTCTGTGTGCCCCAGGCTGGGAGCAGGCCAGGGAGGTGACACAGTGGGGAAACCAGRATTTATTTAACCTGGGGTAGAGAATGAAGAGAAAAATCTCTTTTGAATTAAGTAGTTTGATTCTTGATAAGGAAAGGGAAGCCAAACCCCACACTGTAAGGGGAATGTGATCTGGATGGTAATTCCATACATGAGTTGAAAATGCTGTGCAGGGAAAAATAAGGTGGTTTTTGTACTACAAGACTGACTAGTTTAAGCAGCCATGACCTTTCCTTTCCTCCTGGGCTCTCCCTGCAGAAGTTCATTGTGATGTCCTAATGAGATTTACCAACACTTCTCATTGGAGAGGACTAAAGAGATGTCTGGTCCCAAAGGCAAAAGGGGCAGAGCCCTGACAGATGGATCCCAGGACTTAAAGTTGCAATACCTTGAATCCCATGGGACAGTGCATCAGGTAGAGATCCAGATAATCCAGCTGGAGGGCAGCAAGTGTTTTCTGGCACGCCTCCTTCACCAGGGATCTCTCGTGGAAGGTGGACCACAGCTGTGGGGAAACACAAAGCCTGGGAGCTGCTCTCCTGCCCTCACAGTGGCAGAGCATCCCTGGCAGGCAGACACAGGGCACGGARGCAGCTCAGGGGGTGGCACATCTTCTCACCTTGAGGGAGTGCCACTCGAGGCACCTCAATTTATTTGTGGWCCTGTTAAGTAACTAAAATGAGAATGGGATACTCTGAAATTCCATCAATTATTGCGACAATTAAAACAAAGAAAATAAGTGAACCTGGTGAAAATCGACCCGCCAGCTTCCAGCAGATAGAAGTTACTTTATTTTTCCTACCATTGTTGCTGGGGGAAAAAACAAAACAAAGCATAACATACAGGAGTTGACAGGCTGAGGCCGGCGGCACAGCAGGAGTGCCCACAAAAACAATAGCCCTGCTTCCTGTCCCAGAGGCCACCAGGAGCACGGCCTCAGTTCCTGTCTCCATGGCTGACAATGGACATGGACTACAAAAAAACCCCTCTCAAACCCAGCCTTTTGTTTCTCAGGGGGTGACCTGTTCCTTCTCCTCACCATCCACTGATTGCTTTGCCCTGACAGAGAGGAGGTGATTCCCAGCTTCATCCCTGAYGAGGTCTCTGGTGTTGGGATGACCCTGAGGTGTTAGAAAGTCTCTTTTTCCCAGCCCCAAGACTGAAGACAGAATTCCTGGGCTCTCACTCTCAAGGTTGTTTCTTTTCGCTTATCTATTCCATTCTTTCGCCAACCCACTGAGATCTGTCCAGTAGGTTGGGTTGTGGCATACTGACCGCCCTTGGGGTGGTGTTSGCTTTTTATGCTAAAAACTACCTGTACTTTATTTACAATAATTTTCCAATACCTATCACCTATGTCAGACAGTCTGTCTCTGCTCTAAACCAATCTGAAAGTGCCACCACCACAGCAGAAGATGGAGGACAAGAAGAAGAAGGAAAAAGATTGGACATGTCCAGATTCCTCCATCTTGCCTCCTGAACCCCCATTCTAAAAAACCCCAAAATTCTACTTTTTCACCCTGTGACAAATTAACTATCATTCTACTGAAACTCTTGTGGCTTGTAACTCCTCACACAAAGTTGGGAATTGTTTCCATGGGCTAAAATCAAAGGCACAGGTGTYTKTGACTCYGTGCCAAGGTCTCTGAGCCCCCTGCCAGGGTCTCGAGTCCTCCAGGGCAGCCAGAGGAATATCCTGGCTTCCAACACATCCCAAGGCACTTTCCATGTCAGGATTTTCTCTCTCCTCCCTAGAGCTTGGCCCCATGTGAGAGCCATGTCCAAGGACGCACCTTGCTGACCACAAAGAGCTCTTCTCTCCTCACCACGCCCTGCTCCGTTTTCTGCCGCAGCGCGTCCCCGATCTYGCTCTCGTTCTGGTACATGTGGGCACAGTCCAGGTGCCGGTACCCCACGTCGATGGCAAACTTCACTGCATCCCTGGCTGCCCCCTGCAGAGACTGAAACCAGAAGAGAAGCCAGTGATGTGTTAAATGGCAGATTAAGAGCTTTGCTGTTCTGAAAATCTGGCAATTTTAAGCCCCTGGAATAACGAGATATTCCAGCTGTGGGGGWTTKTTTGTTTGTTTGTTTGTTTTGGGGGATTTTTTGTTGGGGTCAGGATTGAAGGTATTTGAGATGATAGCTTCTGTCTAGATTTAGGCGTTTATTATTATTATTTATCTGTTTAGCTTTATATGTTTATTGCATTTATTTATGTTATAGTCTCACCGCAGTGAATTCTGTAGTCTTTTATTAGCAAGGCACAAAATGGCTTGCTAATGGCTTGCTATCTCTTGTTACAAGGTCTTTTAAGACTAAACTATCTAATTAAGAAATGATACCTCAATTGTTTTCTTTTTTAACCGAATAACTGATTCCTCAAAGTCCACACTGCGGACTTTTCTGTCCAAATTCAAAATATCACCCAAACTTATGAAGAAGAAGGAAGAAGAAAGTAAAGAAGAACAACCTACTTCTGCCCTAAAACTTCCATCTTGCTTCTTATTTATTACTATATTCTAAAACTCCAAACTCTAAGTTTTCCACCCTGTGATATTACACACTTCTAACCAACTACACACCCATRATCCCAGKGCTATCAATCAATTTTGGAAGCCTTCTTCAYAGCCTCAGGTCAAATGCAGTGTTCTCTTGCAAGTCTGTGYCTTTCAGCACAGAAAGTTTAAAATCCTCAGCATTTAGGGTTCCAACACCAGCCTGGATCTGGCTTTCATTATTTTTGTGAGATAAATGGCAAAGGGAGGCACTGATGAGGTGCCTGAGCTGATCCGCCCTTTTCTAMGTATTGGAAGTTCACCTTGGGACACAAGGCTGTCTTGAAATAAGTTCTAATTTCCCCAGAAATTAAAAGCAACTTCAGCGTGACATACTGGTGACAMGGGGAAACCAATCACCTCTGGAATGCAGGCCCTGCACAAACACAATCCAGCTCTTGTTGACACAGGACAGAGAGGTGGGGGGACTCAAAACACTACACACAGTGCCACCTCCCGGGTGAAACACACACTTGGTGCTTGATAGCAAAATAAACCACTTCAGATTCTCGGCTTGGAGACACCACAGAGCTGTTCGRTGACTGAATCCAGAAAATGGCACTCCAAACAGAAACATGATCCAAACCCAGGACCCCCTCCTGTGGTTATTGATTGTTGCAGTGTTGTGGGGGTCTCTAGGACGAGGTGAGAGGTGAGTCTGACTTCATATTTTTTAGAAGGCTGATTATTATATTATATTACATTATATGAAAATTATATACTAAAACTATACTAAAGAAAGAGAAAGGAGACAAGGTTAGACAAGAATGGTAATAAAAACTCATTACAGACTCAGAGAGTCCAACACAGCTGGCTGTGATTGGCCATTAATTAAAAATAATTCACATGCTGGGTAAACAATTTTTTAAATTACATTTTAGAGGAGTAAAACATAGAGAAGMTGAAGCTTCTCAGCTTCCCAGAAGAAGAAATCTTAGMAAAGGGATTTTTCAAAAAATATGACAGTAACAACCTCCTAYTTTTTTCTTTTTTTTTAATTATATCACTCCAAGTTTTTCCAGTCAAAGGGCATTTCGTTGGTTCACCTAAATTAACAACAACAACATAGAAAACACACTAATTTTTTTCAACACACAACTAAAGAGCCAGTTGAAAGTTTTGCAAGATTTCTTTTTCTGCAGTCCCYTTCCCCATCCATCCCTCCCTGGATGTGAGCAAAGGCAACAACCTGCCCTTGAGATTACRTAAAACTCTGTCACGTGAGATGTTTTCCAGAGGAAATAATCCATTATTTCATTTGCCCAGGTGCTCACTGAGCTCGGGTTTGAGTCAGACCTGCCAGGTAAAGGGGAAGCTGCTGTGGGAACCTTGAAACCAAAGAGCTTTAATGAAATTATCACCATGGGCTTGGGCCTTGTTTTCATTGCATAACAGAAGACATTGTTTTGTGGTGGCAGGGATTGTGTGCCCAAAATTTTCCTTCTACTCAGTCCTGACCAGTTTCTATTAGCAACTTAACAAGTTCCTTCAGAGAGCTCCCCCATCACAGCATTGGGCCCTAAGAAGCCCCCAAAGGCACACTTTGATTTTTAAAACTTACTTTAACTACTTTAGGCTTCTTAGTGTCCTTTGTCATCAGAAAAATAAAGACTAAAAGGGCTGAACATACTCCCACCTGTTTATGCACATAAAGTTAAATGCTGATTAGATCAAATGGCCCAAAAATATGGCAAGAATTTAAGATATTTTTATAGCGACCAGAAAAGTGTTTCATGGAGCTGGGAAGTTGTGATTTGAATATTTTGTTTCCAGTCTCAGATCCAGGGGAAAGTTTACTTTTTAAAATCTTTTTATCTTTCTTAACACTTTCAGCTCATTTCCAGACTCTTTTTACATTTACAATTCAGTATATTCTTTAACCTACTCTCTCCTACCAAAAGTCCATTAGGTAACATTTGCAGGTAAAGAACCACCCAAGCTATATTCCTGCAAARTGCTGCACCCTCATCTGCTGCCAATAAAAATAAGTTAGCCTCAAGTCTCTAAGGGATTATTGTGAGTTCCCATTTCCAAATTTACTTATTGCCCCTTCATTTTCTATATCTACACACACTCATCACAAATGACACGTACATGACATGCTGGGATATTAATACCCAGTGCCAAAAGAAAAAAAAAAAAGAACAAAAACCCAAACCAAAATAAAAGAAAATTAAGAAACCGCACAAAACAAAAAATACAAAGAAAAATGAGCTGGACAGAAGCTTTTACTTTTGCAGCATGCAATCTTTTTTCCATAGCTAAGAAAAAATCTTGTACCTGCTCCACTACCTCCACTCACTCCTAAGATTTCCTGAAGGCTGGGAATAAATCCCTGCATAACCTGATATACTTCAAAAGGAAATATTGCACAGAGGATTTCCTGCATTCTCCTGACCCGAAGAGGAGATTGCTGAAAAAATCCACTGTGATTGTTCCCAGCAAGCAGAGGTCCCCAGCTGCAGCAGGTACCTGCCAGGTCCCCRGCCCCAGGATGGGCATCCTCCCACCAGCAGGCAGCTCCAGGTGAGTGGCCATGGGCAGTCAGGCAAGCAGAGGCTGTGGGCTCTTGCAAAACCTTTTMAATCAGCTTTGCCCCTCCCTCCTGCCTGCTGACTGGCTGCAGACGAGGAGAATATGGGCAGAAGYGCTGTCATGAGAGGAGGCAGGGATTTTGGTTTGTCTAACCCTTTGAAGAACTTAAAAACTGGTTGCTGGCTCCTCATGAGTTTATTGAGCGAGCTCGTCACGGCAATTTTGGCAATTTTGCATTGGTGGAGGTTGCAGGTTTTTGTAAACCTCACAGTCTCTGCTTTTCTGCAAGAAAAGTGGCATCTGGGGAGTTGGCACATGCCCCAAAACCATTTCTCATCTCACCTGTCCTGAGCACATTGCCAGAAGATGCCAGACAGCTGCTCTTTTAGTAGGAAGCATTCACCTGTCCACAGGAGGAATAATTGTTTTTAAATTCCCAATATGGCTTCATCCCCACAGCACCAGGCACCCATGTTTTATAGTTTTCTATATTATTTTTATTATTTTTATTTATGTTATATATTTTTATATATACATATATTTGATTTCAAGGTTCCCCATWGCTTTTGCTCTCAGCCACTGTATGACGAGTGGTCACTCCATTCAGAACCCTTTTAATTTCATTTCCGAGCTCAAAAAGTTCAGGTCTGTTGGCCTGAATTCTGCAATGAAAGCAGGGTTTAACCAGCAATTGTAGTGCTCAGGGCTGCTGGGTAGAGATTCCATTCCCCTACATGGATTTTTCTCCTTATTTGTGAGAAAAGGAGATTATGTAGAGGAGAGATCTCTGATGACCTTGACTCTGAATCATTGTTTCCCTGTCCTTCAGTGATTTTGTAAATTACGTATTGACATTTTAGAAATTAATACCTTTGTGAGATATTTATTAGATGTATTTACTTTTTTTTTCCCCTTTTTTTGTGCATTTCTTGAAGGTGAGGAATATCTGAATCTGAGGAAGAGCCTGTCAGGGATGGAGAGAGGATGTGTAATCTGCTACTGCATGGTAATCCTAAACCAAACAAAAAAGGGAAATGAGGAGTTACCAGGACCTGCAATAATCTCTCCAAACACATCCTCTTGGCTTTACCTGGCTTTTCAAAACCCTTGCCATTGGTGCTGGGCTTCATTTGCACAGTGACTCAAACACAGGGCAAATAACCCCAGCTCCTTTGCAGCAGTGTTTTGGTAGAAAAGTGTTTCTGGCAGAAATGCCAGGAGCTGTTTTATGTCAGCAGCCCTGGGGRGAGGTTCCCACCTCTCTCCTGTTCAGCAGCACACCAGCACTGAACCCCAGGCACTGGGCTGAAATGAAAATAACTCCTTGGGCAGTTCATCCAGCACARGGCTGGGCTTTGCTGTGGACACAGGGGCAGCCAAGGTGGCTTTTTGCAGAAGCAGCTCATCTTGGGAGTTTTTAAACCGGAGTTTTTGCACTGCAGCTCACTCTCCCATCTCCATGTGGAAGCAATTTAAGCTTTCATGTGTCAGCAAACTTGAAAACAAACTCACAGTGCCTCCAGCACAAGGGGGAAGTGTCCAGGTTTAGCTGTGTCCTGAGTTGTAAGATATGTTTTGGGGTATTCTGTTGTTTTGGGGTTGCTTTTTTTTGTTGTTTGTTTGGTTTTGGGTTTTTTTGTTTTGTTTTGTTTTGTTTCTTTTTTTTAAAGGTAAAAAATAAGGTATTTAATTTTTAACCCTAACATTTATAGATTTCCAGAAGTGACAGTGGCTTGGAGGATGACAGTGGCACCTCTCCAATGACACTGAACAAACCAACGCTCTATCAGATTTCTCTTCCTATATAAAAGAATGCAAAACAATGAGTTATTTACATAAAGGGCATGAGAAAGTTTGTTACAAGAATGTAAACATCAGAAGGCTTAGAAAAAGTTGTAAAAACAGGGTGACAGTGTTCTATTTGCCATCTGTCAGAGGTGGGGCAGTTCTCTGCTGTTCATTGGGCAGTTTTTTCTTTATCTCTCCCACAGCCAATCCTCCCTCCAGGAGATCTCTGCTCTTCATGGCCATTAATTATTAATTATCTTCAGTCCATGGCCACTGAGTGTCCCTGCCTGGCTGATCCAATTCCATCATCCCGTGGGGAGATGCTCCGCCCAGGGGAGGAGCCAAGCATTCCTACCTGGATCCAATCTGAGGTTTGGGACACCCCAGCAGCCTTTGCYCCCTGCAYTSCCAGAGGAGYAGCTTTCTGCTGCCCTGCATTGCCAGAGGGAGCCCAGGCCCATCTCCAGCACTATTGCGTTTGTATTTTTAATTTTCCTGTTACAGAACTGTTTTCCTATTCCCATATCTTTTCCTGAGAGCCTCTTAGTTTCAAAAATCACAATAATTCGGAGGGAGGGGGTTYACATTTTCCATTTCAAGGAAGGCTCCTGCCTTCCTTAACAAACACCTGTCTTTTCAAACCAAGACACCATGGCTCGTGGAGATAAACATTAGCAGCAGCTCTACCCTGAATACTCGACCTGCATTCAGTGTTTAGGAAGAACAGATAAAGAATAAACCACAAGACTGATTTTAAGGGATGTATCCCATAATATTTTATTTAAAAAAAAACCAACTCTGATTACTTTTCATTGGAATTAAATGGATTTTTTTCACAATTGAAAAGGTTCTTAAATATATCTATGTAATTRTTTCCTTGATGGGTGATCCCTGGAAGGTTGTGATGCATTTAAGGCATTTTTCATAAGCATAAGTTTTTAAATTTCAAGTTATAGCTAATTAGAAATGTCAGTCTCTAATCCCATTAACTTCTCAGTTCGGCTAAGAAAAATGCAGCTTTTTTCAGCTCCTTCACAGAGGCAAAGTGCTGGAAAAGCAAACAGAAACTTTGTTTTCTTACTCACCCATTGCAAGATGCTTTAGAAAGGGTGCAATGCATTCCTGAAGGTGAACGGGCTGAAAATTCCTCATCCTGATGGCAAATAATACACTGGGATTTTTTTCCCACAGAATAAATAATACAAATACAGAGCTGAACAGATTAATGGACCTTGCTAATACAGTGAAACAAATACCTGCTAAACCATGAAAGAGTAATTTCACAGCTATGCTCTAAGATTTTTCAGTTTACCTTCAGAAAATTGACATGGTTTCTGAACTTCACAAAAATTAGATTATACATAGATGGCAGTATATCTATATTAATTTTATAGTTTAATATAATTTATATAATTTTAATATAATTTGATAATTGCTCAATCTCACAAAAACAGCACCTTTGTAAAGATACAGTCATAGGGTGTATTAGGGTGAAGGTACTTCCAGATCCCAAACTGCTGGGATCCTCAATCCAAGAGGATCAGCAAGAGTGTTTTAAAAGCCACACAACCAAAAATCCAAAAAAAAATCAAGCACATCAAGATACCTCACTTCCCTTATCACCATGTATGGCCTGTATTGTGCAAAATCACTAACCAGCTTCAGAATCTCTGCTGCTCTGAATATTTTCCTCTTCAGGAAAGAAAATGCATCTAAAAGCCTGATAAGCCTGTTGAAATAATAATCACCTGCACAAATTTAAACAAACTCATCTTGGGAATCAGAACTGCTCTGATAGCTCCTGATTTAAAACAGCTCTTGACACRTCTCAGCCCCTGCAGAGATTCTTTTTCAGGGAGGTTTTCAGGAGTGTGTGCCAGAAGGGTTCTGACCGTTCCCCCAGTTGTTTCTGGAGTGATTTTTGGGGTCTCTTGCCCAGCYTGCCAGCCTCTAACATGGTGCTAAAAGGACAAAGTAAATCTCAAGCTCCTGCTGGCTCTGTATGGCTCCCAGAACTCTCCAGACATGCCACACACGTCTGTGGAGCATCACACAGGCTTTCAGGCCAAACACTGCCCCTGCAATGGGATCCAGGCATCAGCACTAAGGAAAACAATAACGCAGCAGAGACAAGGACTAACTTCACCATCTTTTAAAGAGGAAGTGAACATGTAGAGTCATATAAATATTTAAAAAAAAAAAACACAAAAGAAAAGTTCTCTATTTGCAACAGTTCCTAGATCCTTTCTCATCCTTTCTCTAGCTGAGTGTCTGCTGCACTTTTTTCATAAAATGTGAAGCCTGAGGTGCAGGCTGAGTGCAGAATGTCTTTCCTGTGAAACATTTGTGCATGTCCCCACTGGCACAGAGGTGCTGAGCTCCAGGGACAATGCACAGCTGTCAGGGACATTCTGATACTCCTGGCCCAGGCTGCTGAGGGTGCTTCTTCATGTAAAACAAGAGATAGGCTGTTTCTCTCCTGTGGAGGCAAAGAGAAAGCACATCACAAGGTATGTTTGAAAAATCTAGGTAGCATCCCGGAATTGCTCCTGCTCAGCTTTCTGACCTTTAGGTCAACTATGCTGGTCCTCTTCAGCGTTCCCAAGATTTGCTGGTTTATAGGAGAGATCATCTCCCTCCTGTAAGCTCATTTTCTTACAATGCATCAAAACAAAAAGCGTGGAGAAATCCTGACTGCACATCTCCTGCATCCCCACTACACCCCAGGCAATGTTCCCCCAAACCAGTTTGTCTCCCCTCTCTTTGCTACCCTCATTCCAATGTSTAGAGCAGCATTAGGAAAAATCAGGGATACGTTTGCATACCAGTAGAGGTTGGAACGTCCATAGGTGCACTTAACATCATCCCATGACACCTAGAGAAGAAAAACACACAGGAGGAGGCTGGTAAAAACTCTTAGGAGATGGAAAAATTCTGATGCCATCCCAGGAATTCTCATAGGAGTGGTGTAAGTGGCACTTCCAGGAACTAAACACCTTCCAATAAATTCGTTTATTGCTTCTACTCTTGGAGGAAAAACAGTTCTGAATGTACACTGTCACCACATTTCTCTTCACAGAGAAAAGCAAGGCGCAATTCTTCCCAAGAATGTGAAACGCAGAAATATTCTCTGAACCTCAGAGAAAGGAAAAACGATTCTTATCATTTGCTGTGCCTGTGTTTGTGCAAAAGCAGAGTGCAATATGGAGATTGTTTACCCASAGTGATGGGGTTTTGTTTCCTTGGCCTGTCAGGGCCAGRTGTGTGTGTGTGTTGGGACTGTGGGCTGACRGTCACCAGATTCAGTGCAGTGTGWGCAGAGTTGAGKGCTTGGCAGATTCAGTTTAGATGTAATGTAACATAGTGTAATATAATATAGAATAATATAGTACAATAAAGTAAYTAATTACCCTTCTGATAAGATGGAGTCCTCCTCGTCATTTTCTCCCCCTCATCAGGGGCAAAAATATCATCAATAGTATACATTACACAGATGTAGGGTGCATCAAGTAGGATATTCAGCAAATATCCTGAATATTCTGCAATAGTCAGAATGTTTCTGCTTTCTGCAATGCACAAAACTATGAGTGTAATTCTCGCCCGATTAGTGGGAGAAATGATGAGCAGCATATCGGATATTCATGATATCAGAAGGCTAAATATTATATTATATTATATCATATTATATCATATCATATCATTTACTATATGTTATATATTATATGGTGTAATATGTTATATTACTTATATATTATTTATATTATATTATACATTGGATTACATATTATATTATATATTTTATATATTATACTATATTATATTTTTGATATGATATGATATGATGTTATGTTATGTTATTCTATACTATATTACACCTCATCTAAACTGAAACTGCACAAGCACCCAACTCAACTCCACTGCCCAAAATCTTGTCACTGTCTCCTGGCTGACATTCTGGACATGCAATTGGCCCTGACAGGCCAAGGAAACAAAACCCCATCACTGTGGGTAAACAATCTCCATATTGCATTCTACTTTGGCACAACACAGGAGCAGCAAATGAGATGAGAATTGCTTTGATCATTCTTTTCTCTGCTTTTCTCAGGTTCAGAGAATGTGAATCCCACACCAAACAGACCCTGAGCCCTTGTTTGGTGCAGGACTCACTCTGCCCTCAGCCCAGAGCATCCTGTAGCAGGGGAGGACAAAGCTCCGCAGCCTCAGTTTCCTTTCCTGGTTCTCTGTAACCAGCACCAGAGTGGATGAGAGCTGGAGGAGGGTCCAGGAAGGCACACAGGGAACGTGGCTGGATCTGCTCACCTGGCAAACCTCAGAATCGTTGAAGCAATACCATTTACAGTCTGTGAGGCTCCGGATGTAGGCACAGTAATGGCCACAGCTGGCTGATCCTGAATGAGCAACCACAGCAAAGAGCTCATACTGCCAGGTAGCCTGCCAAGAGACACAAAGAGACACTTCCAGTGCAGCAATTCCCCTCTGCCATGGACTGTAGAGAAGCAGCAGCCCGGGCAGCAAGGACGTGCATTTTGTCAAAGAGGTTCACCACAGCCAACCTGCAGCGGTGACTTCTGCTGTTGCCACCCTTCCCCTTGTTACCTCCCAGGAAAGGAAACAGACCCACAGTGGGGCAGATCCATCTCAGCTGCCTAGCAAAGCTGTTGTGGCCAACAGTACCAAATTCTCTGGCCAAAAATATCAACAATACTGCATGGGAAATACCAGGAATAGAGTTCCCCTGTCTTGGACAGGTAAGATCTGCAAAGCCTGGCTTTTGTCCTTAAGGCAGGAAGCTCCACTTATGGGGCCTTTGGCGATTTAATCTAAGCACAGAATGTTGAATAATGGCTGAATGAGTTAAAACAATGGGATGTGAGACAACACCAGACCCAGGCAAAGTTTGAGACATGAATTTTTAAGACAGGTACTTTGAACTGAGAGAAGTATTGGTGTGATCTCTTAAGTTTTTATGAGAATGAAGAAGAGAGGAGAAGAAAATCATTCCTTTTTGAACAGGAGTATCTCACCTTTTCACTGTCATCTGCTTGGCACTGATTTTCTGTCAAGACTTGCCTGAGATCAAGTTCTTGTGGGAATGGCAGGGAGTGGCTCAGCTTGTGCGTGCGAGAGGATCTCTCAAAGCCGAAGCGCTTCAGGTGCAAGGTCAGGGTCTGTGGCAGATGGACGAGCTTCATGCTCTGGAAAGAATCAATAATGCAGCTGAAAACTGGGGCCAAACCCTGGGGAGGTGGGGTGCAAACAGCCACTGCCACCCAGTGTGTGCAGCATGGAGAGCAGCCAGTGCYCCAGTAAATATTTGCCAGTTCCAAGGGACAGCAGATGCCAAACCTTGGTAGCCCATGTGCACACAAAACAGAGCTGTCATAGCCAAGTTTCTCAGCTTCAGTGTCATCAGCACCCAGCCCTGGGTGTCTCAAGGGCTGCTTCACCTCTCATGTGCTTTCCTAGCCCCATGCTGGTAGCACTAGAGGCAAATCAACTTCCTGAGACATCAGATCACAGGACCTCCTTCCTAACAGGGGGAAAGGTGTCTGTGGTTTATATCTCATTCTGCTGGCAAATCTGAGCTGTTGATCTCCTCTTAAACTTCCTATGGTTGAGTCCTTTCCCCACCCTCCCCAATCCTCAGGGGAGTTCTGGGTATGAGACATGGGGAAATAATTCTCCAATTACCTGCAGAAAAGGTGTTTTCCTCCCACACTGTTGACAGAAACACATGTTTTGTCCAGTCAGCTCCTCTGGATGGAAGAAGTATTGCAGACAGTCCTCCTAACAAGACAGAGACTTCTTTCAGCTGAATTCCTTCAGCAGGATTTTTATTTCTACATTATTTCAGAGGGTCCAAGCAAACAGCAAAGTTACAGAAGGCATGTTTTATTCAAAGGACAAAATACTGCAGCCTGAAACAAAAGGTACCTCATTTCTCCCAGCTGCTGCTGTGATTATAAAAGTTGGGAAATAAAAGGGTACACATATTCCACAAAGAAGGTATTGATGTATAAATGTCTTTTATACCTACTTCAAAGCCTTAAAGGTTTTCAAAGCAGCTCCTTTATGCTGAAACAGTACAAAGTGGTCAGAGAATCTGTAAGGTCCAGTGCTCCACYGGCATTTGAAAAATCCACTATGAASAGAATGATCTCCTAAGGAAAAGGTGCTGCTGCTAAACTTACCAGAGTATTCAGCCTGTGAGAATTGGCATCCAGCACTGGGAGTGGAAGGGTTAACATGGTGCTTTTGCTCTTTACTTCAAAAGAGCATTTCTGACAGGCCACGTGCTCCTGTATGCAGATCGTGTACAAATCTCGCAGCTCTTTAACCTGGAGGGGTGAACAAAGAGGCCAAAGCAAGGTTTATGGAGAAGACAGCTGAGCTGTTTCCCTGTGGGTGGGAAAGCCCCTGTGGTCACACATTTCAAGCAAGGTCATCATTCCTTTGAGGTTGGAACCAAGATGTGACAATGACTTACGTGGACAGAGTACTTCCCACAATTTAAAGGAGAACAACTCCTCCCCCTCATTCCCTAACAGAGGGGAAAGACACAGCCTGTAAGATCAGAGAGTTAAATATCTGCTTTGATGCAGAATTGTTCTGTTTGGCTTGAAACTGCAACAGGAGCCTGTCTTCTGTACTAATAAACCTGTGACAGTCAGGGAAGAGTCACTTTTCCCAGCGCCATGGGAGGAGCTGTTATACACATCACATCCTATCAGTGACTAATCAGAGTGAAATGCACGTGGCTGACTTCAAAGAATGGAAAAATCTGTGTCAACATACACCAATAAATGCTTACAGAAATTTGGGGGGGGAAGAAATTAAATACAACTAAATACAATGCTGCAAAAAGATCAATCTTTTAGTTATTAATCAGTTCTCCCATTAAAATGGACACTGGCATTCCCTGAAAGCAGGATGAGCAAAACTTAACTGTGATCCAAAATGTCAAAGCTTATGAAACAAAGATTCTCTGTCCCATTTGAAAGATGCAATGAAAGAAGAGATAATTTTAAAGCTTTAACATAGGACAATTGCCAGTGAATGGGATCCTTCAAGGAGCAGAGGAAACCACACATGATCAGGGGCAAAGGTTCATTTCAGTCCCCATCCTTACCAGCTCTGGCTTTTTCATCTGCTTCTTTAACAAGTTCCAGAGAGTCAGAAAGAGCTGAGCAGCATCGTGCTGCACAAACACTGCACGAGCAGAAAACACAACTCAATCAGTGTCATGAACAGCACCAGGCACAGATTTCCCACAAATGGCAAAGGGAGATTTTTTTTGTCCCCTCTCAGACCCAGTTTCTTGTCCCTTGCTCCTCCCTGCAGGGACAGAGCTTAGACTGGGCACCAGCTGCAATTTCTCCACGTGGCCTGAGCAGGCAGTGGGAAAAGACAGGAGTGTTTGCACCACCCAGTGTCACCAGGGGAGGGACAAGAGGATGCTCAATACCCACCAGAGGAGGGCTCACATGGCTCACTGAGCTGGGGGGTGCATTTCATAGCATCAGAGAATGCTTTGGGTTGAAAGGAGCCCCAAATTTCATATGGTCCCACTCATCCCCACCATAGGCAAAGACACCTTCCAGCAAACACCTTCCAGTCTGGCCTTGAACACTTGCAGGGACACAGCACCCACAGCTTTTCTGGACATTCTTCACCAGCGTCTCATCACTCCCACAGTAAAAAATTTCTTCCCAATATTCAATCTAAACCAGCTGGTTTACATTTCAAGCCATAACCCCTTATTTATCACTTCTATGTCACATGTCCTACCATGCCCTTGTAAACAGTCCCCTTTGAATCCTCCTCAGAAACAATGCAGGGAAGATTCTGTTCTCTTTTTCACCTTTATTACTCCACAGACCTGTTTTCCTCATCCCCTCATGCCCCAGGAAGGCTAAAATGCTTCTGAGTGCTGAGATTAAAATGACAGCAGGGTCTATCCACATGTCTCACACACAGAGAAGATAAACCCTTTGATTTCTATCTCTCTCTAACTGGAAGAGAGGTGGCTGACTGCAAAGCCACTCAGAGTCAGGAGAAAAATGATGCAAACAGGGATACTGAGTTTGTCCTGTGTTCCTCTTTCATAAACATCAGGGCACCTCCCTTTTCAGTTCTGAAAACTGCTGTTTGGGCTTTTATAAGACAAAGATAAGGGCATTTGGTTATACCCTGCATACTGCACACATAGACAGACTCTTGGCATCCCACTGTCGCTGGTCACTCATGCTTTAACACCCTCTCTCTTTTAGAACTTTGGCCAGCTGGGAGATTTAGCCTGCAAATTCTTCTCTCTGCCCTTATAAGAAGGAGCAGGAGGGGATCTGTGCAAACTCATTCTCTTTTCCCACACCATCCCTTTCTTCTAAAAAGTAACAGCAGCTATTTCACTATCATGATGCAGGACAGCAAGACAAATCAAACTATGGGCTGTCCTCTCTGCCCTGCACAGCATCCACAGCTGAATCTTCTAGCAGCCTGATAGTCCTCCCACCCTTTGGATGTCAGCAAATACATCCAGCAGGGTTTGTTTTTATCTCTCTCCAGTAAGACACAGCATTGCCCTCAGCTGGCAGGCAGCCACAATGAGCACTGTGTCACTGTGTACCCAACTCCTGACATTTCTGAATTCCTGGGGGAGATGTTGGGGTCTGGGCCGCTTGTAAGTGCTGGAAAATGCAGACAGAGGTGGGCACGATGAGGCAGGGCTGCTTACATTCCACTCTGTGCTCTGAAAGGCAGCAAGCCAGCTCTGTGGGGCCAACAGCTTTGCACTTGCCACACTGCATCTTCTCCAGCAGCAGGAGCATCTGGTAGGGGACATTGCTCCTCCTCTGGGCAGGGGACGATGGCACTGTGATCCTGGAGGGGGCAGAAGCAGCACCAGAGGCGATCAGAGGTTCAGTGGAGAAGTGTCAGGCGTCACACCTGAAGGAGCACAGGTCAGCAGCACAGACAGCAGCCCAAGAAGAACCAGAATGGGAATGCTTTCAGCTAAAGAAGGGAAAAGGGAAAGGGAATCCCACAGTGCAGGATGACAGCTCTTAAGTAAATCTTTAAGTTTAAGCCAAAATTTTAAGTTGGCTTGTTCTTGAATAAGAGACAAGCCAAGCAGGACCTCAAGCGCTTTCTGAAACAACATTAGTTACATCCAATTCCAGACCTTTCTTGCCTCCCAGCCATTGATGTCCTCACTCTCAACATGCCCTCAAAATTTCACGGGCACAGATATCCTAATGCTTCTATTTCAACTATATGCCAACAAAATATCTTAATTCTCCCTAAATTTATTGTAGCCCACAGGTTTTTCTTTCTTCAAATAAGCATGGTAACCTGCAGTCTACATTATTTAGCTTTGCCCATTTATGACCCATCATTTCTGCATGTCTGAAATTTGTCTTTTCTCCTCTGCTCAGCAGTGAGCATGTAAGAAAGGACTGAATAGGAAAGATCCACTTAGATTACTAAACCTGCAGTGGAGTGAGTAAACTGAAACCAAATCAAACCAGTCATTAGTGTGGTCAGGAGGGAGACAGGAGCTCAAATCCTTCTCAAAACACACAGGGACAACAGTCAAGCAAAACAAAGTAATGCTAGGTATTCATGATCTGCAGCAGCACTTCTCTGTCAGGGGCTAGCCAGGGCACTCAGGGCCCAGAGGCCAGGGATTAGGGTATGTTTGTGTTTACATGCTTCAGGTGACAAAATTAATAGTGGATATGGCTACACATGACATATCCTTTATTATAAAGTCGGTGAGTAAACCTGGAACAAAATTATATATATATAT
>JACDOX010000324.1:0-20626 GCA_014549065.1 Cardinalis cardinalis
TGGGCTCTGCTGGGCTCTGCTGGGCTGCGCTGGAAAAAAAAAATCTGTGTTGGGACTAATGAGATTAATGGCAGGTACATGAGCAAAGCTGAAAGTATTTTCATCTGCTTTGGTTTGAAATGTTTAATGTTTTGTTTCCTACTTGAGTTATACAAAGGGATCGCTCCAAACGCAGTTCTGCCGGGTGTGTGGCTGCTTTGGCAGGCACGGCAGGGCTCGGGAAATGCGCTGGGATGGATGGGGGAGCCTCAGCCCCGCTCGGAGCCGCCGCGGCTGCCGGGAACGCCCCGAGCCTCAGCCTCGCTGCCACGCACAGCATTTACCCTGCTCCGAAATCTAAAAAAAAAAAGAAATCCTGAAGTGCTTTTCATTACCGAAAATTATCATATTTGGGATTATCATATTCATCAGCTCGGCTGGCCGGGGTGTTCTGCTGCTCCTGCTGGGATTGGTGCTGGCAGCGCTGCCTCAGCTTTCTCCCTGCCTCTTGTCTCAGCCTGGAAACTGGGATTGGAAATTATTTTGGCCGGGGATAAACTGGCCTAAATAATTTGCTTGTACAGCGCTGAGCCACCGTGGCCTCTGGGTCTCAGCTGAGCCTTCTGCAGGCTTCTAAAAATAAGGAGTTCCAAGCTATTATCTTTTAAAATACTTGGAAAAAAGAGAGGGCAAGATGAGGATTCTTTCACAGCTGTTTTGGCCTCAAACTGCCAAGATTTATTTTTTTAAAAATGGGTTTTCTTGATCAGTTCTCTCCATAGCCTTTCATAAAAAAGGGGCTCACAAATTTAGGACAGGTGTTTTGTACTTCTATAGCAAAAATCATTTGAAAACCACYGGTAACTTCTAAAATCCAAGCTACCAGTAATAAAATGAAAATTGATCCTAAAGCCATATTTTTATGCATGAGTTGATTACTCTTCTCAGCCTGGAATTATTTTGCAAACAAAGCTCAATTAAAAAATGAACTTTTCTATTTTTTTTCTGAGAAAAAAATAGACATTGTCATTTTGAAAGATATTTTGGATTTTTTTCTTGCCTAGCTAATTCTCATTAATCTCATTAGTCCCAACAAAGATTTTTTTTTCCCCTTAACAGAATGGGAGAACTTTGTTTTGAGTGATTCCTTTGTATAACTCGTAAAGTAGAAAACAAAACATTWAACATTGCAAACCAAAACAGATGAAAACACTTTCAGCTTTGCTCATGTACCTGCCAATTCTTTTCCTCTTTAAAAACCCCACATAAACCAGCTCCTTCCCAGCCTATTTTACTCATTTAAGGGGAAAAAAAAGCTGTGGATTCTGGTTCATCCTGCAGGAAGGGCTAGCACCTGAGGAATGGCAAGGACTGGGTTTAAGCCTCTAAGCCAGCATCTAATACTGATCCTGCCCAAAAAAAACCTGAGAAAATAAGAATAAATGATCCTGGAATGGTTTGGGTTGGAAGGGACTTTAAATCTCATCTTGTTCCATGGGCAGGGATGGCTTCCACTGGCCCGGGCTGCAGCCGTGAATTTTGGGGTGCCCGATTTGGGGTGCCCAATTTGGGGTGCTCAATTTGGGGTGCCCAATTTGGGGTGCTCAATTTGAGGTGCTCAATTTGGGCTGCTCAATTTGGGGTGCTCAATTTGGGGTGCTCAATTTGGGGTGCCCAATTTGAGGCGCTACCAGGCAGAAGTGACAGAAGGTGCCGGGCTGGGGCTGGCTCCTCCTGCCCATCCCACCTGTGGAGCTGATCCCAGCGGGCACAGGGACAGGGATGCTCCTGGGCACGGCTGCTGCTGGCCCAGCAGTGCCAAACAAGCTGCTCAGGAATGCCCAGCAGGTTTGGGGGTTCTTCTGTCCCCTGTTTGTTCATTTCCCAGTGGGAAAACGTTGCTTTGTTACACGACAAGGTTGGCGGAACTTTTAATGGGAGGTTTTTGTGTACCCAGGGTGCAGCTCCAGGCAGCGGGGAGGTGACAGCAGGAGGGACAGCCAGGACTGTGGGACAGGCAGGAACTCTGCCCTGGCACCAGCTGGGCTCCGAGGGACTTCTCTTGGGGAAGCAAACAGGGCTGTGCAGGGGAACCTCTGCCCAGCAGCCCACAGGTACCAACTGCTCTGCACTGACTCTTTCTCATTTAAATAAAAACAAAAAAAAGTCAAATCCTGGATCTGCATTTCAGTGCAAAAGGCAACTGAGCTCTAAAAGTGTGAACTGAAATCCTTTCTGATCAGTTCTAAGCAGAAATACTGTTGCTCCTCAGCACATCCAAACCCTTATCCCCACTGAGAGCTGCCTGCCAGCCTCGACAGGATCCTGCCTCTCTCAGGGCTGGGTCCTGGCATTCACCATGACTTCGATTTTCACATAAAATATCCCATCAGGCTCAGYTGGACATTTAAATAAAGCCCATGCTGTTCCCCCTGTACCTGCAGTTGTTCCTCAGGTAAATCCAAGATATTAAATTTGATTTCTGCYGCAGAAACTAAAAGAAACCCCAGAGCACTCAATCCTGGTTTCTGATTAAACAAAACTAAGTTGTTACAGCTGAAGGCATTCGTTTTCTAACTAAATATTTAAATTGGTAATTAATATCCATCCCTTTGGTGGGAAAAGAGTTGTTTGCCAGAGTWTCCCAGACTGAATGGGACAAACAAACTTACCAGAGTTTGGAAAACAGAGGCTTAAATCTGTTTATTTCCCACTAAACATTTTGCAACACTGCTGCCGAGAAGCAGCCAGAGAAGCAGAGAAGTCAGAGGAGAAGCAGAGAAGCAGTCGAAGAACAGTCAGAGAACAGTCAGAGAAGCAGAGAAGCCAGAGGAGAAGCAGAGAAGCAGTCGGAGAACAGTCAGAGAACAGTCAGAGAACAGTCAGAGAACAGTCAGAGAAGCAGAGAAGCCAGAGGAGAAGCAGAGAACAGTCAGAGAAGCAGTCAGAGAAGCAGCCAGAGGAGCAGCCAGCTCGGAGCATAGTCCAGGAGGAAATCAAGCCAGCCAGGATTGCTGGCACGGCCCTGCTGCGGGGTTTAACCAGAGCCTGGCATGGCAGGAGGTGCCCAGGGCTCGATCTTCGGGCAGAGAGGCCGCGGAGCCGCGGCCGTGCCCGGCAGGGCTCGGGTCACAGCAGAGCAGATCTGCAGCAGGGAGTGGAGCTAAGCCGGGCTGGGCAGCTGGAGCCGCAGCCAAGGCAGCAGGGACACTGCTGCCACTGCCACTGCCACTGCCACTGTCACTGCCACTGCCACTGCCACCCCCCGAGCCCCCGGGTTATGCAAGGATGGGCACCGAGTGCCCCCGGCCCCACCGCAGCCACCGGGGCACTGAGCCCCTCTGCAGTCACAGCCCCCGTGCCCACGGGGAACCTGGGCAAAGCAGAAGTGTGGCTGTAATTGGGATTAATCTATTTTTAGCAGGCTGTCTGCTGCCCTGTCCACGCTCCAGCTGAGATGTTTAATTCTGTCCAGCTCGACTCTTTCTGCAGTGGCACCCACGACTGATTTTTCTTTCCTTACAAACCTTGAATTTGTTTGTTGTTTTTTTTTTTTAATTCATTGTTATTCCTTGTTTTGTTTCTTTCTTTTAATCTTTCTTCCCCCCTCCACGTACAGTAACTGGAAAATCCAGCACTGAAGCAATAAAAAGGTTGCTGTATTAAAAAAAAAAAAGTTATACAACGTTTACTATCATTATTATTCATTTTACTATGGAGTTTGGAAACCTCGTCATAGATCAGGAATGTGTTGTACCCTGCGCTGCACAAACAGCACAGAAGGAAAATTGCCTCTTCCAAGCTATATTGGATAAAAACACACAGTGATACCAAAAGGATTTTGGTTAAACAGCAGCAGGACAAGATGTTAAAGCCATCTCTGAGCACCTCACCATTTACTGACCCCGCATTTAAATACCTGCCGTGCGTATCTTTAACCTTTTATGAGGTATTTGCAAAGGGAACTTCGAGATTAGCACTTGGGAAAACACCCTGAACACAGTTGGACCGACATCAAGAGGCTCCTCCRGCCCAGAATGTTTGCCTTTCCCAAATCCTCCTGCCCGTGCCAGAGCAGGACCCGCTGCCCAGGGTGCAGAACCTCCAGCAGGGCACGGGGCAGCCAGGGCGGCTCCTCGGGCTTTTCCTGCCCATTGGGAAGATGCTCCGCAGGGAAAACCRGGCTCCCGTGCAGAGAGCTGCCCTGCAAACCCAGCCCGGGGCCGCTTCTGTGGGGTTTGAACCCTGCTGGGTTAGGACGCTGCCCAGTTCGGACCCTGCTGGGTTCAGACTCTGCTCAGTTCAGACCCTGCTCAGTTTAGACCCTGCCCAGTTCGGACCCTGCCCGGTTCCGACCCTGCTGGGTTTGGACCTTGCTCAGTTCGGACCCTGCTGGGTTTGAACCCTGCTCTGATTTGGACCGTGCTCAGTTCAGACCCTGCTGAGTTCGGACCCTGCTCGGGTTTAGATCCTGCCTGGTTCGGACCCCGCTCAGTTCGGATCCTGCCCGGTTCAGACCGGCCCGGTTCGGACCCTGCTCAGTTCGGACCCTGCTCGGTTTGGACCTTGCTCGGGTTTAGATCCTGCCCGGTTCGGACCCTGCTGGGTTTGAACCCTGCTCTGATTTGGACCGGGCTCAGTTCAGACCCTGCTGAGTTCGGACCCTGCTCGGGTTTAGATCCTGCCTGGTTCGGACCCTGCCCGGTTCAGACCTGCTCGGTTTGGATCCTTATGGGCTCGGATCCTGCCCGGTTCAGACCTGCCCGGTTCGGACCCTGCTCAGTTCGGATCCTGCCCGGTTCGGACCTGCTCGGTTTGGACCTTGCTCGGGTTTAGATCCTGCCCGGTTCGGACCCTGCCCGGTTCGGACGTGCCCGCCCCAGCTGTGCCCCCCCGGGCCGGGGTGACTCACGGAGCTGCGGGTGCTGAGCTGGAGCGCGGCTATTTCCGTGCTCCCCCTGCAATCCCTGCTCCTCCGGCTGCGCTGTCAGGCACCTCAGCACCCCCGCCGCCTCTATTCTTAGCAGCTAATAGCTGAAATAATTCCTTTTGTCTCCGCGCTGTTGGCTCCTTGCTTTCGCTGCCCCCACAGCCGCTGCCAGTGCTGGGAGGGCGGCCGGGGGTCCCGGGGGTGGGGGCGGTGTCCCTGTGCCCACCGGGAATTCTGGTGTGGGCTGAGCATCCCAAACACCCCGGCCCCGACGCCAACACAGGCCACGAAGCGGTGCTTGGAAGCGGCTGGGATGTTAATGCGGTGCCACCTCTTTGAAAAGGATCCTGGCTCTTCCAGCTGRGTTTCTTAGATTTCACCGGAAAAATTCCAGGTTTTCAGAGGGAGGGCCAGGTCTTCACCTGCGGGCTCTCATTTCAGTGCCTGCTCTGTGCCGTGGGCTGGGTTCGCACCGAGAACGCAAACGCTCCATGCAAATGCGACTCCCCAATGCCAGCACAGCCGTGCCAGCACATCCCCGACAGCGCCCGGGAGCGATCCCGCACCTCTGGCAGTGCTGGCAGATCCCAGCACCAGCTGTTCCACACAGCTCCCTTGAACCACCTCCCGAGGGGCACCGTGAAGCCCCCACCCCGCTCTGTGTGGGGCTGTCAGCCGTGCACACCCAAACAGACAGGCAGAATCGGCTTTGAAACTGTTTGGGAAGGGGTTTGTTGCTCTTTATCTGCCTGCTGCTCTTCCTCCTGCTGCTTGGGACCCCAGGGAGAGCAGCCGAGTGTTCCAAATGGAACAGGGTGCCCAGAGCACCCCTGGATCCCCGGAAGYGTCCCAGGCCAGGCTGGATGGGGCTTGGAGCAGCCTGGGATGGTGGAAGGTGTCCCTGCCATGGCAGGGGGTGGCACTGGATGGGCTTTAAGGTCCCTTCTAACCCAAACCAYTCTGTGATTCTGCTGGGCTGGTAAAGAAAGGACTCACTGGCCAATTCTCTGGAATTCACTAAAGAAGCTTGTTCRGAAAACAATAAACCTTTTGGAAAAAAATGAAACCTGAATATTTGCTGTGACTGTCCCTCACTGAGGCTGCGTTTGTAAGGATGAAATATCACTGACAAATCCAACAAGAACTACCCCACACCAGCACTTGAAAAACTGACTATTCTGCATTTCAAAGCAGCTTTTYAAGCCTCTGGCTTGGTAAAGTG
Organism: Cardinalis cardinalis; assembly: GCA_014549065.1. Taxonomy (NCBI): domain Eukaryota; kingdom Metazoa; phylum Chordata; class Aves; order Passeriformes; family Cardinalidae; genus Cardinalis; species Cardinalis cardinalis. Next base: position 6,132 of record JACDOX010000324.1, read on the forward strand.
AAGAAACTTTTCCACTGCCCCGTCCACCTTTGCCCGATTCTCTGCTCCTTCCGCTGGTGCCCAGCCCCTCCCGGGGGGACGAGCCAAGCCTCCCCTTCCGCGGCTGAGGTCGAGGGGTTACAGATTTACAGCTGCCCAGACTTGCTCCAGCCCGGGCAGGAATTCGCTTGGCATAAACGAGGCCTTTGGATTATTTATCTCAGCCTTTCAGTGAAACAGGAACATGCCCTGATTTTAACAATCGTGCTTCCTGCGCTGGGGGAAGGTGTGGCCGATGGCATTTAAATGGCATTTGAACCGAAACCCGAGCCAAGGCTTCCCCGGCAGGAAGCTGGAAGTGCGGGCAGGACCACGAGGGTTTCCTTCAGCACTCAAAACACCAAGGGAGTCCCTCAGGTCATTTTATCACCCCCAGCAGCAATAATGATGTGCACAGGGTGAGATCTGGGCAGTGTCAGACTCCATTTGTTGTTGCTATTAAGGTCATCGCAGCGTGACGGCAGAAAACTGCACGGGACACACTGGAGAAGTGAGGATGAAGCTCCAGGTACAGCCTGGCACAGAAGCAGGGCAAGGCCAAACTTCCTCTGGAAGCTGAGGAATTGCTCCCTGATCCTTTCGTGGTGCTGAGGGAACTGTCAATGACAGCCTGGAGGGTCAATCCCCTCCCTCCCTCCTCAAAAAATGGCATTTTCCCCAAATACCCAGCCCAAACCATCCCAGCTGCAAGTCCTGAAATCTTGTTAGAATGTTCAGCACTATAAAAACTCTTTAATTTTATTAATCAGCACTGTAAGCACTGAGGGCCCAGCTGGGATCAGCCATGGGGTCACTCCCAGTTTTGGAAGATTCCTACCCTGCCATTCTGATGGTGACACTGATCTCCCCTGTCTCACACCACAGCCATGGATTATTCCCATTTTCCAAGCCTCCTTTCTAGCCCAGGAATTTGCACCCTCATAGGCAGTTCTTACAAAACCAAAGCTTTGCCTCCTACTTTTAAAGTCTGGGAGGAAAAGAAAAAAAGCTAAAAAAAACCCCAACCCAAACCACTTTCCACACATGGAAATGGGATCCAGTCAAACCAGAAAAGCAGCCTAGATTTTTATAGTGGAATGTTGAAGATGCTCAAACCAGAAAATGCCAAATCCTGCCCAAGAGTGTCAGAAAATTACTTTATGTTTTTAGGCCTCATCACTCAGTTCTGAGGGCTGAAGTTTCCCATTGCCCCAAGACTTCTCACAACTCTGAGCTCTTCTTGGGAGCCTGAGTGCCACAAGCAAGTACCTAGAGCCAGGCRAAGACAGAAACATTCCAGGGCTGGTGATTCTCAAAGGAAAGCAAACCACAAAATAAACRCTGCATTTCCCCTGAAAGCAACCAGAAAGAGTCATTTGGGATAAATCAAAGTCGGTTTCACCTTCCTGACACACCACAGGCCTGACAAAAGCGGTGTGAGCCGACAGCACCAGTGAACTGCCCTGTTTCTGAGGCTCCCAGCTTTCATCTGGTGTTTCATCTCGCTCTGTCACGTCTGGAGCTCCCTGGATCTCGAGGTGGGCTCTGCCTGCCTGCACAGCCTGCTGCAAACCACCAGGGAGAAGTGGGAGCACRGATAATCCGCCCTGGCCCTGCATGCCGGGGCTCCTGAGAGAATGGGGGTGACTGGAAGCAGCAGAGGCAGCTCCAGTCTCAGCAAACCCGGCCTGCTTGGGGGGATGACTCATTTCAGGAGCCTCTGCTCGCTCCCAGTCATTAAGGAAGGAGTTAATCCCTGCAGCTTTGGCCACAAAGTGGATGTGTAAGGCCTGGAGTCCCATGGGCTCGATTGCATAAGAAACCATGTATTGTGGCATTTAGTTGATCATGCACTACTTCTTCTGGTCACATGGAGGCTTGATTTCCCCTTGCATCAGCTACTACAGACTTTTTRCATTTCTCATACTGGTGTCTGCTCAGTTCACCAGGGTCATCCCCTTCACCCCACAGCAGACCCTGTGCTGCTCACCCAGCCCTGACCCAGGGGATCTCACCCCAGTTTTTTGTAGGATCCTATCAGAGGAACYGGGCGCTTGTAATTTTTCTCATTTGTGCCTGTGCGTAACAGGTGTCATTTTCAGTGTAGTACAGACAAATCCCAAAATAGCTCAGGCTCTTCAGACGCTGAGAGGAGAAAAAAACCGTGGTTACTTCAGCTTTGGTTGTAGTGAAAAATGCAACGCTCGCAGCCGGCTCTGAAGTCAGAATTAAAATGGCAGACGGAGGAGTGGAGCAGGGATCTCTCTGCATTCCGTGGTTCCTGACGGACTGCTCCTCGCTGCTCTGTGTGTGCACATCAACTCCCTCTCAGTGCTGCCTCTCCATCAGCTTCCTTGATTCCCAGGAGCTGCACCTACCACGGATCCTCCTCCACACTTCCCGGTGCTGGCAGAGCTCTGCTTCCCCTGCCGGGTGCCGGGGCTGGCCGGAGGCACCGGAGTTATTGCAGGGATCTGGGGGGCAGAGGCGAGGAGAGAGCGTGCAGCTGCAAAAGGCTCCTTGCCTGGGGATGATGCCTGCTGTGCTGAAATGCAGAGCTGCCTGTGGACTGTCTTTGTCGGGGATTATTGGATTCTGGTGACTCCAGGAGCGCAGTTATTAGTTCCCCTGCCTACGCCGAGCGTTTTGAATCTGTGTGTGTGATAACACTTATTAATGCTGCTCAGATTAAGAAGATCCTGTGGCTTTCCAGCACTTTCAGCACCTTAGCTCACACCATGCACCTGCTAAACCATGCTCAGATCAGTGTCTTGTGGCCAGCAGAGCAGGGGCTTGTGGGGCCAGCAGTAGCCTCATGCCCAGAAGTCCTRCATCTGATCACAGCAGCAGCTCCTCTTAAGCTGCCTTGTGCTTCAGGGGATCTGCCTGCTGAGGATTTGCAGGACATGGGCCTAAAATATTTCATTTCAGGAAGTCAAGCAGTGGCTCCTGTCACCGAAACAGTTAATCAGAAAGCACCAACTCTCCCGTGCAACGTGTGTGTGYGTGCACGTGTTTTTGTTTTTTAGAGCCAGCAAGATTTGCTTTGGTTTTTTTAAAGCAGAAAACACCAAAAAAGTTGGCTGTGGTTTCAGCTGCTATCGCTCGAGATTTGTACTGCTGACTACCAATCCTAAAAGAGTTAACCTGTATGTAAGTATGACTCAGAAGCAGAGAAGGAGATGCGAGGCTGAGAGCCGGGGAGGAAGCGCAGAAAGAGAGGTGAGGAACAGAATAATTGCCAAAAAAAGGTGCAGAGTCCAGGAGCGACGTTCCCTCCGGTCTGCCTGGCCCTGGCACCGCTGGCACGGGCTCCCTGGAAAGCTGCAGTTCCGCTCTTATAACACAAGGAGCAGGCTGGAGAATTTAGAGCTGCGTCACAGAGCTCAGCGAGAGAGTGAGAGAGCAAGCTCCGTCGATAGGTCTACCAGCAACAGCCCTGCTGCAGCAAGAGGGGAGAGAGGCAGCAAGAGAGGCAGAGAGGGCTCCAGGAAGAGAAGTGGCACCAACACCACGGACTGGGCTCCTGCCACCATCCACTGCCATTTGCACCTCGTACTGGGGCTCGCTTGGCGTAGGAGGCTTCGCCCATTGACGATGCTGGAGACCCGGCGCGCTTAATCCCACGGGGAGGGAGAGTGGGCAGACACCAAAAGGGTTAACGGGAAGGAAATTTCTGGAACCTTCTCTTCTGCGGCGCTCCAGAGCRAGCGGAGGGCTGAGGACTGCGCAGATGGTGCACGGGCACGGCTCCTCGGTCCGGTTCGTCTCCCTCACGTACGTACCCTTTGATCAGGATGGGGCTGGAGCTGCAGCTACGTATTTGGATTATTTGCAGGGCGTCCCTTTCCCCCGGCGCCCCTAAGTYCGGATCCCAAAGTGCCTTTATTATTATTTTGGCTGGGTAGGATTGCTCTGTTCTGCGTCAGAGCTGTTTTCTCAATGGAGCGACGGCACAGGTTGTACTAATGTCACTCCTGCCGGCATTGCTGTACTGCAGAGGAGGGTAGTAGTCGTGGGGGAGAGATGACAACTTTGCAAAGACTGCTGTTTTCCCGGTTTGGCTGGGCTTTCTATCCCCCCCCCGTGTCCCTGGAGGCTGGCATGTCGGCACGGGGCTGGYGCAGGGGTTAACAGGCGCCCTGCGATTCCGAGCTCGGAGGTTTGTCACTGCGTAGTTCGCAAAGTGGCAAACGGTGACGCAGTGATCATTGCAGGGCACGTCGTCCAGTTTTTAAAAGCACTGGGGACAGGTAGACGGGTGCCTTCCAGACGCTTCCACGCCAGCTGAAAGGGGTTAAAGATGAGTCGAGCCGGGAAGCCAGCATTTAGGGATTAAATGTCATCATTTTGGCGTTGGAAAGTTGTTTACCTTGCTCTCTCGGTGTCTCCATGCTGGCAGCCGGCCAGCTCACATGTGATAGTCTTCCCTGGACTGCTGCATCATTAACGAGAGCCAGCGCCGGCTCCCATTGGCCGGGGAGGGCGCAGCGCCGGGGCCGCGCCGCCATTGGGCGCGCCGGGGATGGCAGGTGGAGCGCCCGAGCCCATTGGCCGTGCGCGGGTGTCAGCGGAGCGGGCACGGAGCGGGGCTGCCGTGCCCTCTGACACTGCCCGCCGACACTGCCCGCTGCCCGCTCCCATTCCCTGCCTGCTCCCTGCCCTGCTCCCTATTCCCCGCCTGCTCACTGCCTGCTCCCTGCCCGCGGGTGTCAGCGGAGCGGCCATGGAGCGGGGCTGCCTGTGCTCTCTGACCCTGCCCGCTGCCCGCTCCCTGCTTCTATTCCTTGCCTGCTCCCTGCCCTGCTCCCTATTCCATGCCCACTGGTGTTCAGCGGAACAGGCAGCGAGCGGGGCTAGCTGTGCCCTCTGACACTGCCCGCTCTCACTGCCTGCCACCCACTGCCCACTCCCTATTCCCTGCCTGCTCCCTATTCCCTGCCCGCGGGTGTCAGCAGAGCGGGCAAGCAAGCGAGGCTGCCTCTGCCCACTGCCCACTCCCTGCTTCTATTCCCTGCCCGCGGGTGTCAGCAAAGCGGCCATGCAACCAGGGCTGTCCTCTGCCCACTGCCTGCTTCCTATTCCCCGCCTGCTCATGTCAGAGGAGCAGCCCTGAGAACACTGGGCTCCTGCCCTCTGCCCACTGCCTAATGCCCTGCTCCCTATTCCCTATTCCCTGCCTGCTCCCTCCTCCCTGCCTGTGAGTACCAGCAGAGYGGCCGTGTGAGCACTGGGCTGCCTCTGCAACCTGAACATTGATCCAGTACCGAGAGCACCAGCAGCTGCCCCTGTCCTATTCCCTGTCTGCTCGTGTTGTTCCCTGCTTGTTACCCCTGCTCGTTCCCTAACTTCTCCCTGCCCGTTCCTTGGCATGCTCCATGGCTGTTCCCTGCCTGCTGCTCCCTGCTCAGTTGCTGCCCATTCCCTGCCTGCTCCCATCTCCCTTCCCACTCCTGCTCCCTGCCCACTCCCTGCCCGCTCTCGCTCCATGCTCACCTCGGACCCAGGATGCCAGGCATCCCTCGGGGAGCAGGCAGGACAGGAGCTGGTCACTGCTGGCTATGCTGGGTGCAGTCCTTCACCCATGGGTGCTCTCAGGAGGTCTCATTTCGCCGTCCAGTCATGATGATGACGTGTCAGAGCTGCAGCCCACAGTGCAGGGGAAAGTACTGGCGTTCAGGGCTTTTCTCCTTGCTTCTTTCTCCCTCGTGAAGTGCTGGAGTGTTGGCAGCGCTGTGAACTGTTTGGAGCAGGGATTGCACCTGGAAATTATGTCGTGGGAATAGTTAAAGAAATGAAAATTACTCTTACCAAAACTCAGCTTTTGTTTGCACAAGTGTGAGTGTGCCACAGGCTTGGTAACATCATAGAGAGATGGAGACTGCCCTCAGTGATGGGTCTGTAAAGGTTTGCAAAAGAGTAACAGCGTTAGAAAGCAAGGACAGAAGGATTGGGAACTGGTTAAGGATGAATGGGAGACTGAGGGCAGAGAGCAGCTCCAGAGAGAGGATAAGGAAGTGAAGGGGAGAACACTTTTCCCTCTTAACCATTTACTATACTATTTTTTCACCTCTCTTCTTAAAGCGCCCAGCAATGAAGATGGCAGCTCTGCCTGGWAGTGCTGAGGACACAGCCAGCCTTGAGCTTGGTCCTTCTGGCCGAGGAAGTCTCCCGATTATGCAGTGGAGYGGTAACTTTGCTTTCCATACAACAGGGGCCATTATTCCATAGCCTTTCATCATTCTGAGGCTTGCCCAAGTTTCAGGATGTGCTAGCAGGAGTGTTTAATCTCTGTTACTCACTGGCTGACATCTCCAGCGCCAGGGCTGGTTGTTTAGCAACAACCGCCGGGCTCAGCACCGTGCGGCCGCCATCCCCATCGCCTGGGCTGCAGCCTGGCCCCTGCAGGGTGCTCTGGGAGACAGGGAGAGAGGGCAGGGCTGGATTTACACCCCGAATGGAATTTTGGAGGTTTGGGTGCGCAGGCCGCAGGGCTGCGGATTTTTCGCGACGCCGTCCTTTGCGCAGGGCCGCCATTTCCAACGGCAGTGCGGCGCAGGGACGGGGAGGGAAGAGCCCGACAGACTGTACGTGCCACTCCCCACTTTCTTTCCCCCTTTCCCATCTCCATCTCTCCTCCTTCCCCTCCTTTCCTGCCAGATTCCATAGGGAATTTCAGCCTCTTACTGCAGTCATCACAACCCCTCCTGACTCACTGAGCCTTCGCTGGCTGTAGCTGGCTCCCTCGGAGCATCCTTGCCTCCCGCAGCGCCAGATCCGCAGAGCAGGGGAACAGCAGGAACAGCAGCGACAACAGTGGTCCCTGCAGACAGACAGACAGGCAGAAATACACACATACACACACAGGAGAACAGTCCCAGGCAGCTGTGGAGGGGGTCAGGAGCTGGACTAAGGAGGATGCTGGGTTGTGTGGACGATAGGTGGGTTGAGTCTGTTTTCCCAAGTGTTGGTTGCATGGACAGCTCTTTGTGGTTTTCCCCATCGCAGCTGTGGGATGGAGAAGCCCTGACTTTGTAAAGCTGGTGCTGTTTCATGGCTTTCAAGGAGGTGCCGCTGGCTGCTGAGTGTGTTCAGCACAAGGATGTATTTGGTYTAATTCCTTTTGCCACCATGTTTTGGCCACAGCAATGGTTTAACTSTGCCTAAATGCAGGGAGGGTAGGGAAACGGATATTAAGAGGAGTTATTTCAATGTTAAACTCCAGCTGTAAATTTCATTACTCAGGAATTGAGGTTACTGTCAGCAGGTAAATCTGTGGGACTGGCAGGAAACAAGGCTAAGAAGGGGAGATGGCAYATTTCTGTAGGACAGCAGTGATTGTGTGCACAGGGGTGGCACTGTCACCGTGAGCTGTACCTGGGTAACTGTTCCGTGATCGTTTTCCGCACAGTGCTGCAAAAGGACTGGGGAAAGCTGTGATTTCTCCCTCCCTCTRACACTTGTGTGTGTGACACTGTATGAGCTGATTCATTTTCCTGTATCTGGGTTTCCCTGCTCTGGGGAGTGGGGTTTGCTCTGCCTCGGCCTTGGTGCAGCATCGTGACGCAGCGTTCGGTACCACGCTGACAAAACAGACGCAATTTTCTCGGGCGTTCTGACCGCTCGGAGACCGCGGGATTCGGGGAAGGAAGGGCAGGATTTCACATGCCCATGGTATAAATTTAAAAGCATTACCTCTTCTTGTCTGCTAGCGAAGGAAGGCTCTGTGAGGGACGAGACAGCCATGATCTCCTCCTGCTCTTGTTTTGCCGATGGTCATGTTACATCTGTGACGCAGACGAATTTTGCTGTTGGTTCCTGTCGTGCTTTAGGGAGTGGAGCTGATGGGGGCACAAGCTTGAATATGGTTAGAAATATTCATTTCATACTGATGTTAGAGTTGAAACCACACCTGAAGGGTCAGGGGYATCAGGTCCACCTAGTGACCCCCCCCAAATGGTGAAGGAATTCGGATGAGCCCCAGCACCCCTGGCCATTTTGCTGCTCGCAGAGCAGGCTTGGAGCCTGCAGCTCTGCTGCTGCTGCTGTTCATTTCCATGTTATACAAATACAGCATTGGGCTCTGTGTCAGGAGCTTTCTGATGCTGTGAGAAGCTTAGAGTCTACAAGCAAATGTTTTTCTTTTCTTATTTGGGAACATTCATTAAAATGTCTAAATGCCAAGTGTTCTACCCTCTCTCCTCTGACAAATCTCTTCCAGACCTATCCAGAAAATTCAGGGCTGCTGTGTAGGATTTTTTAAACTTTATCGTGGTGTTTTCTTACAGTTTAATATGGGTATGGCTGGGGGGGAGAGTAAGATATAATTTGGTTAAATATCTGTAATGCTGATGTTAATGGACAAGGATGTAGGCAAGAGATAAGAGTTGTCCATATCCCCTTYATCTCTGTATTTAGACAGTCCCAAGCCCAGGTTGTGAGGAAAAAAGGGAATACTCTATCCCATTCCCACCCACCCAAACAATTTCAGTGCAAAGGCAGCAGGAGAGAAGGCCAAGCTGGAATGTCACAAAATGGTTCCACCAGCACTCAGAGATGCCAGTGCCGTTTATCCTGGCACGGCTCCGAGAGCGGCACCGTGAGCCGCCTGCTGCAAGGTCATTCCCCTGACTCATGGTCAGCAACCAGTTGGTTCAGGAACTCCCAATCTACTTCTCTTGCAACTGTGCCCATGGCTGAACCTGGAGGGGAGGCTTGAAAATTAACATTGCTGCAGCAGTGGGGGCACTGAGCCCAAAATTGTAGCTCCAAAAAAAAAAATCCCATGTCTCTGAAAGATTTTAAAATCCATATTTGTAATTTGGTTCTTTGCTAGCTCCAAAAACTTTCCACTAGTTCCCTCACCCCCTTTTCCCCCAAGACTTCCTCTGGACTGCAGGGAACCAAGAGTGACATGTATTTAAGGGCTCACACTCTGTTCTAGGAAGAAAACCTCTGTGTACATTTGCATTTCTGTGGCTATCAGGTGGGCTCTGCAGGCTCCCCAGAGCCTGTCAAGCCAGGGGTGTCTCTCAGGTGTTTTCAGTTTCAGGTACCTCAGCTCAGGAGCTGCCTTGTCCCCTCCCAGGTTTCCCCATTTTTCCCTGGTGTTCCTATTTACCCATCTCACTCATATTTTCAGTTGTCTCAGGACAACACCAACCATGGATACGCTCAGGGTTGTCTCAGACCAGGCAGCAGAGCRGTGGTTAATGCATATGAGCAAAAGAACTTATTTAGTGCCCAAAGTTCAACCTGGGGGTAYGTTCTGTGGACAGAGAGGGACAGGGGAACAGAGCCCTACTGCTCCCAGAGCTGCCAGCCCACCTCACCAAGCCCCCAGCCTGACCCTGCCCACGATGAGCCTTCGCCTTCCTCATCATCACTCCCTGGTTTCCAAAGGGACAGAACCTGGCTGCCAATCCCGATGCCAGTGACGGCTCCTCGCCTACAGGGAGGCAGATGTGATGGCTCGTCTGCTAAAAACTGAGCCAACACACTGTGATTCAGCCCTCCAGCTTTCCAAGGAAGAGCTATTTCTGAGTGAGGCTCATCTCTGCAGCTCCCCCCACAAACACTCACGGCGCTCAGGAGTCCAACAGCAGCCACTGGGTTTGCATTTGAKCTCCAGCCCAAATGCTTCTTAAACACTGACAGTGGCTCTTGGACACACGGTGACATTTCAGGGATGGAATGATGGAAACCCTGGGAGCAGCAGCTCGTGTGCCTGGGGGAGTCAGCCAGGAGTGTTTGGTCASTGCTTCTCTCCAGCTGTTTTGCCAGGTCCTTGTACTGCAGGCAGTGTTAAACTAAAGGCTTGTTYTCAGCTGTCTGGTTTAAAGGCAGGTTATACTTCAGTGAACAGCTGGCTGGGTTTGTTTCCTTATGCTCCTCCCTGGCACAGGACATTCTTTTGTCTCTAGAATGACACAAAAGAAAAATATGGCTTCCCTTGCCATTACCTGGAGGAGCTGGAGCGGTGGTGTTGGGGGAACACCGTGTTCCTGAACTGACTGTACAAATCACAACAATCATCTCCCTGTGAGAGCTTTCAAGCCCTGCAATCAGTACTTTACATGCTAAAGTGATGCTTAGGTACAGGAGTTAGGAATGGAAAATGGCCTTTCTGGTTGCAGCTGCTTAGGTGGATCATTTGTTTGAGTGGAATGAGTTTTGCAATGTGCTGTTCACTCAGGCTGTGTAGGACTAAATTTGATGAGTTTTCTTTCCTACTGCCCTTCCCTGACCTCAGCCATGTAAGTGCAGTGCTCTTCTTGAGTTTGCCCAGTTTCACCTCACTGCTCCCTGTGAATTCTGGAATTCTCCACAGAATCCAGGGGTTCAGCAGTCGCTGTGCCCTCCAAACAGGCTCAGGGTTTGCCCAGGARCTCTCCTGAGAGCAAAGCTGGAGGACAACTGGATGACTCCAGGCAAGTCAAAGCAATTTCAGATGAGCAGGGGGGATCACAAGATGGGGAACTACAGCACTAATATCTAAGCACACCTCTAATGGTCACCGTGCTAAAACAGACACTGCAGAGTACTCTGGCAAATTCCCCTTAGCAGGAATTGAAATCAGTGACTCAAACCAAGCAGGCCTGGCTGTCCCACTGCTCACAGCTAGAAGGGACACAAAGCTCCACAGGCTTTTACCCCCATCCTGYCCAGCGTTCAGCCTGCCTTGGGGTTTTGGGGGATTTCAGACACAGAGTGTCTGGCTTTTAACTCCATTTGTACTGCAGTTGTAAGGCTGCAAGAGTAGGACTGAAGGAATAGGTAACCTTCAATTCAGGATTGTAATGTGGAGTTTTTATTGTGGTCTTAATAAAGGAAAAAATATCTCCCTTATGCTTTAAATTCGTGAAGGAAGTACCTGTTCTTTCTGCCCGTAACAGCAATGGCCTCTCCAGAGCCATCTCCTAGGCACAAATATCAATTTTCCTGAGCAGTGCAGCCCCTGCTCTGCCTGCCCTCACCAACCTCAGGCTGGTGCTCTGACACACCAAGTGCTCCACACTGAGGACAGGCTCCCRGTGCAAGTCAGAGCACATTTGTGCACAGCTGACCCACGCAGCACCAGACCTGCACAACAAAGRGATGCAGTTACAGGCTCCCCACGCTGAGGAGGCTTTTTTTGAAACCTTAGAAGTTCACTCATTTCCATTGCCCTTACAGGTCAGCACTTGTACTGTCACACCCCTTGTCCTGCACCTGGCCCTGGGCTGATTCATTCCTTCACTGGGAGGATGATGCATCAAGCTCAGATTCTCAGCATGTAAAACAGGGATTATTTTCTCCAGGGGAGACCAGAGCCTGATGAACCACGAGTTTCACCCCATGATGTGAAAATGGAGGAGAAAATTTAAGMTGCACACTGAGATCTGTTTTGCTTTCTGTAAAAGCCCCAGAACTGCCTTTCTATAGAAGGTGCAGGTTGTGAAAAATCAGGTCTGTGACATCCAGGCTTGCCTTGCTCCTGCAGACTGAAGGTCTCAGGGAAGAGAGGAAGTTCCCTTTCACAAGGAAGGTAGGGATTCCCTTTTTGTCTTTGTCTCCTATGGAATGTATAAAGCAGTGTGAAGTCCCTGAAAGGCTTTGAGTTGTTCCTCTGAAAGAAGCTACAGTACTGCCACTAAAACACCTGAAAAGGAGGAAAACCACAGAATGATATTGTACTTTCCCTACTATTATTTACTGGAAAGTCCAGACCACTGTGATAAAGCCAAGCACAGGTGACAKTATTTGCTGCTCTCCACACAGCAAACGTTTGAGACCAGCACTGCTTCATTTTCTTCCCTGTGAAGGTGGGGAAGGGCTGGGATGGAATTCCCAGCGCAGCTGTGGCTGCCCCACCCCTGGGAGTGTCCAAGGCCAGGCTGGAGCAGCCTGGGACAGTGGGAGGTGTCCCTGCCCAGGGCAGGTGTGGCACTGGGTGAGCTTTAAGGTCCCTTCCAACCCAAAGCATGCTGTGCTCCTGTTCTCCTGCCCAYGTGCACGTTCCCAGTGGGGAGCTGTGGATCACAGCATCCTGAACTGCTCCCTTCTCCTGCCCAGACACACTGGGAGCCTTGGAAAGGAGAGCACAGACAGATGTACCCTTCCCAAATGTGCACCTGCACCTTGCCAAGAAGGGCTGACACCTTCTGGGGAGCTTGTGAAGGCAACAGGACAAACTCCAGGTAGCCTGGAGGAGAGGCAGCAGCATCTTAATTATGCTGAAGTGAAACCTGGTTTTATCAAAACTATAAATAATAAATGAGCCATTGGTCTGCATCTGCTGCATGATATTTCTGGAAAGGTTGGTCTCCTTTGCAGAGGGGAAGATRTGCAGAGGTGTTCAGTCCTTCTAAGTCTCATACTTTGACAAAAGTTCCTACTTTCAGCAGCACAAAACTAAGTGACATTTCCTCCAACTATTTTTCAAAACCCTAATGAAGATTTCTTTGTAATGCTTACTACTGAGTCAAGGAAAAACCAAAGCAAACCTCACTGAGAGCCTGTTTYGCAGAGATGCTGCTGTGATTCTGTGATTCTGCACCTGCCTCCCCTCAGCAGCAACTCCTGRTGCAGCTTTTCAGGAGTAAATCTCACCTGATAATAGAGGGTGCTCCTAAATAACTGTGCCACACAGCAGGCACCTGGGAGGGAACCTGCTTTCCACTCGTCTTTCACCCTGTTGCCCCAGATAATGGATTTAGAAACGACAGTAAATATCCAGACACGGAATCTAGTCCAGTTATTTCCCCTTCCTCCACTCCTCTTTCTTGGAAGGACAAGCTCCTCTCTCTGAGCTTCCCCTCTGCTGCCTGGGAGTGTGCATTAGGATGGAGGCACCAAAGCAGATTTYTGGATGTGGTTACAACAGGAATACACAGAGCTGCCAAAACCCCAGGGCATCAATAAGTGAAACTGCTGCCTCCAGTTGTGCTTTGTTCCATTTCACATTGGCCTCTACTCCAGCACAGGTCAGACACTTATCCAAGGGTTGATAGCTCCTGAATTATGCATGTGTGGAGCAGTTCAGAGGCTTCTCAACACCCCCTCTATTCCCTCTGCTCTGAGCTGTGGACACTGCAGGTTAAGTGCTCAGCCCTGCTGCAGTTCCAGGAACCATCAGCCACTCATTTTCACACTCTCCTTCCTCGACAACTTCCACTGAACCATTTACAGTTCAATTTGTGAACRCTCCCTTTTTGTTCTGACCCACACTCAAAGTACTTTGAATCCAATTTATTTTCATTCTGCCTGCAGAATCAAAAGTTGTCTCACAAAAATCTGCAAGTCCTTGCTTATTTGAAGCACAGGGACTGCTGATAGAGGAAGTTCCACCAGGACACTCACATTTCCTTTCCCTGTCACAAAAGCACCTGATCTGTCCTGTACTCTCTGATCAGTGAGTGACAGAAAGGCAGAACACTCTCTGTCTTGGACAGAATGAGGTTTATAGCCTGGTTTCATCTGCAGTGAAATGGAAAAAGTGCTCCTGAACCACACAAACTTCCCACACTCACCACATCAGCATCGTGCTCTGCACTAGCAAGAAATAAAACCTTGATCATCACTTGCTGGGAAGAACTTGAGTGCATTCCACCTGGCTAGGGCAGGAAACAACACACACTGCCAGGCTGGGGGTTTTCCTCACCACATATTTCATTTCTCCTACACCAGCCTCAACCATCCACAAGATGCCACAAAAAAAAGTGTATCCATAAAGTAGCTAAGCCCAAGGTAACTGTCTTGCTGTCTAATAAAATGAAATAAATGRATTTTTCTCTAGGTACGGTGGAGATGAAGGATTTTCTCCCTCAGCCTGCAGCCATGCACAAGATGTGTCTTCCTCTGGAAGCTGGTTTCACATGGTGGCTTAGATTTTCCCACTTTGTATCTAGCACCATTTGAAATCAGTGTTCTAGGAGCAAGAATTACAGCGTGGGAGGAGACCAAGCACCTGCTCACTTCAACAACATCCTCTGCTCCTCAAATCAGCCCCTTTTCCAAAGGTGATTTTTTTTTTGCCAGCCATCCACTTTGTAACATCATCTGATTTCTAGACACTTCTCCAACCACTGTATGCACCCTCCCAAGCCAGGGCCACACCAGCACAGCCTCCTGCTCCTGTACTTCTGCTCAATAAACAATGGATATGAGTTCAAGGTGTCCAGAGTAAAGTGATCCACAAGTTGCATGAAAACCAACGTGCTATCTCTTGTACTTGACAGGCAGAGTATGTCTGATACCCAAAAAATAGGATCAACCTTGAATTTACTGCCTCAGAGCAAAAGGATTTCCACCCTCTGCTTGGGGGCTCCATCATCACAGGATTCTCATTCCAGAGCTCTGCAAACACAGAAATTCCCCCCAACTATGTGACCTCAGCAGTCAGACACAGAAGTGCCTTCAGCAATCCCAGACTGGCTTGGGTTGGAAGGGACCTTAAAGATCATCCTGTTCCAACCTCCTGCCATGGGCATCCTGAA
>JACDOX010000324.1:21204-33925 GCA_014549065.1 Cardinalis cardinalis
CAATATTTCATTTCTCCAGCCCTGCATCCCAACCTAGAATGAAGCTGAACTCTTTTTTTTTTTTGCCCTCCCTGCTGCCCAGCGTGTTCCCAGACATGGAAAAGCTGATCCCTCTGTGGATGAAGGTTTGATCAGAGCACTGAGTAGTCATCTCTAAAGAATGCATAGCTGTCATCTCCAAGAGGATCCTTCTCTGAGCCAGGAAAACGTCTCTTACACAGGCTGACCGATTTCTCTTGGTGTTCAGAGTCTCAGTTTTTGTCTAGCACCATTTGAAATCGGTTATGATGTAGGGGGAAAAGCAACAGTAATGGGAAACTTCCTTCCCTCACCCCCCAGGTCACAAACAAACACCATCCAGAGCACCACCTGGCCTCCCCAACACCACTGGCTTGCTGTTCTCTGACCTGGAGTTCCCCCACAGGCTGAACATCCTGCACACAAGAGGACAGTCAGCATCCCCTCAAGTGAGGATGGGATGCTTCCAGACAGAGAGAAGCATCTCTTCAAACATAACTCAGCTTCTTCAACTCAAGCAAGCCAGGGCCTGGGTGTGACAACACAGCCACCCAACCTTCTGACCACTTCTACTCCATGTGCTGTTTGTTTGCCTTAACCTGTTCTTTACACAGATTTTTTTTTCCTTCTAAATAAAATTGTGTGCTCTATGCTCCTGGGCTCTGTCTCAGGTAGASAGATCACCTGGTTCCCTGCTGGACAACACCTAAGTGCTGCAAGTCTCTTCATTTCAGCCCCCAGCTCCATTTTCATCACCCTCAGAAGTAYTCAGATTCAGAGAATCAGAATGGTTTCGTTTAGAAGGGACCTTAAAATCATCCAGCTCCAATCCCTGCTATGGGCAGGGCTTAATTTRTACTGATTTTAAGTGTGACACTGAAAACCCACCAACCACAGTCACTCCACATTATTTAACCCCAAACCACATAACTCTGGACCTGTTTTGTTACTCCCACTGCCCTTGTCACCAGTAGATGGCAACAACTCATTTTTATTCCATGCAGCTTTCCCTTAGCAGAGTTCACATCCCTTCAATTATCAGTTCCAGACTCCAAAGGAAATAATTTTTGCAGCACTGAGTTTTAGAAAAACAGCACAGGACTCATGACAATTAGACCCAATTAATTTGTAGTGTTTAAGTCAGATTCACAGCATCACAGAGCAGAATCCCAGAATGGTTTGGGTTGGAAGGGAGATTAAAGATCATCCCATTCCTATAAACTCTGCTTATCCCCTCAATGCTCACTGCAATCCCAAACTCCACAGGTGAACTTGTGCAGTCTGGCATCATTTCCACACCAACTCACTTTAACTATCTCAACCACAAACTGCAATGAAATACAGCATATGAAGTTATTTTTTCCATTCCACCCTCTGAAAGGCTTCACTCTATCAGSAGCTGACTCCACAGCAGTTCAGTACATTTCAAGTGTGAACCTCACACAATTCCTAAATCCACTCTCCTTCACAGGTCACCTAAACCCACCACAGCTGCATTTCCMAAGGACTGCATTTGTCACACACTGGACAAAAGGGCCAAAACACCCTCTGGGCTTTGCCTCAAGTGTTCCACCAGAACAGCCCCAATTTCCTCTTCTCCATCAACTCTTCACCAATTTTTTCAGGAGTCAACACTGTAAAATTTTGGAGGTTCTGGGAAATTCTCTGCAATTCTAAAAGGAATCCCCAAAAGGTGCTCAGCAAATCAAACCCCACCCCCTACACTACCACTGAGTAATTCTGTGTACAAACTGCAAMCTTCAACCTCAGCAGTTTCCACCTGATATTTGGGACATGAAAAATCATCTGGATAACAATGGGAGAAGAGCTGCTCAGCACAATGATGAATGAAAGACAAACACTTACTGCTAAATAATTTAACATTTTTATTTGGAATATTACAAATCATGGCTAATCTTTACATCCAGAAAGAAGAGCAAAAACACAGCCACTTTTTACAGKGATTTCACTTCCCAATTAAGAACATTCCAGTGTATTTCAGCACATTGCAGATGCCACACAAAGCAAGCTGAGCTCCTGACCAGCACCACACTCAGTCCCAGTCACACATCCAGTGTTTACAAACAACTCTCAAGCTGAGCTATCAGCCAGGCCACGAACAGCAAATCCTTCTGCAGAGCCAAAGCCCCTTTCTAACAACCACAGCCTATTATGAGCTCCAACAATGCAACTGCTGGGATTGTCCCAAAAAGCCCTATAAAGCCCCAAACAGTTCTGTGCCACTCCAACAATCTGTTGATGACAGGGAGAGCAGTGCCAAGCAGCCACAGACAAGCCAGAGCACTTCAAATGCTGCCTCAGGCATCTGAAGTGAGGCTATTTGGGTTTTCTGTGAAAATTAGAAGCTGTCTGGATGCTGATAGTGAGATTCATGGAGCTAAAACCTGTTCTAGTTAAGATATGGGGTTTGCTGAGGAATTAGATGTAGCAGTGACTCTAAACTAATGGCAAACACAGTGGTGGGGGCTCCTGGAGTGAGAATTTGGACTACAACATTGCTGAACAAGCACCAAGCAGCAAACAAGAGACCACCACATCTACCAGCACTCACTGGCCTGGTTTTCCTTTAACATGAAAAGCGAGTGACAGGGAAAAGCTTCTGCTTCTAAACAGGAATCTGATGCTAAATGCAGCTTTTCAGAGCTTGATTTAACATCCCAGTCTGCAGCCAGAGGTTAGAAATGTGAAATATGTGACTTCAAGTAAAAAAGCAAGGAAAGTGGATCACACAGCACCTGTTTCTACCCCTGAAAGCAACAGAAGACCTCCAGACCTGACATCAAGGCTCACTAAAATTGAGCACCCTAAGGAACCTCCACTGTGCTCATGACAGGACACAGCCACCACTGAGCTCTCAGCAGTTCCTCTGACTAGGGATCTCCTGTCAACAGGCAGGGGATGCCTTTGCTACAGAATCCTTCAGTTTTCAGGTCCAACAAATCCACTGCAGTCTTTGGGAGATTAAAGCAAAGAATCAGAAATATATATATAGCTTTTTTCCTTCTTAAAAGCAAAGGAAAAGCTATAAAACTCTGATTTCAAGGCACACTTTAATTCATTATATATACAGCAACCAACTTTGGCAGACAAAGAGGTAGAGTATATAAGATCTTAATTGTGACAGTTTCCAAAAGACACTGCCTTCAATGGCACAGACTCTTCAGGGAATGAGCAACAAAGGAAACACCAGAACCATTTACACAACCTCTGCTGCAAAGAGGGATGGGAAGGACAGCCAGGTTTGAGTGAGCAGAGCTCTACAGGACAGAGGAGAAYATTGGACATCTTCTGTAAGCCAAGAGGTGGCACTGAAGGCAGCAGGCAGCAGCAGCTGGCACTGGGACAGGGACATTGCAGCACCCCACACACTCTGGCATGCTACAGGTATTGCCCTTCCCCCAGCTGATGKGCACAGAAGGACAGGGAGGGGCCCAGAAGGCAAAGCAGGATCTGTGTTAGCTCTATGCACACACACTTCTTATCCTATCAAGCATCTCCTCCTCCAGCTCATCAGCACAAGGAACTCATGGGCAGCCACTCAGTGCAAGGGAATCAATCCTTGTCCAGCTCTGCCAGGGACATCCCACTGCCCAGTCCCTCCCACCCCAGCACGGGCAGTCATGCTTTACACATCTTATATTCGGCAGAACTGGGAGTGCTGTCACGTTTCCTACAAACAAAAAAACAAGTCAGATCAGAGGTTTTTACATTGCAAGAGGTTTTACATTTACACTGAAAGCACATCCTTAGTTTTGGCATTAAAGCTGCAGGTAAAGTCACAAACTGGGTCAGTCTTTAGCCTCTCTTTACCAACTGCTGGACTGAGGAGATTTTAGCTTCATTCAGCTACTGAACTGTCAGCAATGACCCAAGGAGCAGCAGAGCCTTTGATCCAAAGGGATCATTCCAAGTGATGACTGGTATCACCAAAAACTAACACCAGAACAGTTAGAGGATTCCCATAACTCCACCAGGTGTACCCTGGAGTTCATTTTAATTACAGTATGTTGTTTAGTATTTATTTTCTAACCAAAAATGAAACATTAGTTTGTGTGGATTTTGATTCTGCAGTCCACTAACAGCAACTTTACAATACTTAAACATACAAGAATTAAAATTCACAATGACATTCTTATATATGTCCCAAGTTCYTGAATAACTCCTGTTCTGCTTTAACAAAAATCCCACCCCATACCAAACCGCAGTGCTATTACTCCAAGTCTCTAAGGAGTTCCACACTCCGTAAGAAAACCTCCAGAATTCCCAGTGTTTTGACAAACCAGACCAGTAATTTCTCTTATCATGTGTAAAGGTAAGACAGAATTCTTCATTCCAATCTCCTGATTAACTTTTTCTCTCCAAAAATTAACCCAGAAAACAGATCCTATCTTAATTGGAAACATCTTTCTTCAGAGTGAAGATGATATTCCTTAATCTATACATTATTTTGGAATAAACTCCAAGCTTAATGTTCATATAAAAACTCACCAAAAGTACTGAAAATTCACCTGTCCTTTACAAGTCAATAAAATCAAGATTATGCACATGAAAAGACCTTTGCATTAAGCTGGAATAAGAGAACCCATCACCTCCTCAGAAWCTGTGCAATGGAGAAAAGCAACAAAAAAAAAAAGAAGATGCTGATTTTAAAAAATAATTGTAGTTCCAGCTCGGCTGAGACAGCAACGACAAATACTGGCAAGGAGAAGTCAAACTGAGCTGTCCTGTCTCCAAAGTGTTCAGCTCAAACAAGGTTGGAAGAGCCAGATTTTGAAAGAGCCCATTTAACCCTACACAAGTACAGGAGGAACCCCAACATTCATAACATGCATCTCACTGGAGTGAGGTTAAAATACAGGAGAGGACATCAGCTTCAAAGCAACTGAATTTTGATTCTTTTCAGAGCTACAGAACTCTGGATTTGAAAAAGAAATCACCTTTTCATAAGAAGGTTTCAAAAGATCCTTGTTAGACCCTTCATTTATTCTCTTCTAGAAAGCAAAAATGCAGATGAATCAGTAATTGTGAGAGATGTGATCTGGTTTTCTCTGAAGGGATGCACAACGACCTTTAGAGTTTCAGTGCCCAAAGGTGGTTCCAGCTTCTAACTACAGGGAATTAAACTATTAGCTAAGAAAAGTAACTCACCACTGSGATGGGTGCAGACATTCTTCTGAGTATTGTAGGCAATATGCTACTCATTCTTCAAACACAACACCAAGAAATGTGATTTACAATCACTGGGAGCTTTTACTGACACTGCTAAATGATAAATCTCTATACTATATCCTGTTCTCCCAAAATGAATGAAAAGTTAAGAGATTCTTTCCTACAGGAAGCCAAGGTTCCCAGCTAGATGGATTCCACACTCCTGAAATTCCAAGCAAACCACAATAAAAAAGACACTTAAGCTGCATTGCAAAAAGTCCAAATGAAGTGGAAAGTTATACCTTTTCATTAATTCATTTGTGCAGTTTCTTCCATCTCAGCTGGGACATTAGTTTTTAAAATACAAATTTCCTTGCAACTCTCATCAACTGTGTACGAGCTGAACAGCAGAAAGGGAGAAAGGTCTAATTGAATGTCCCATCCAAGGGCATTTCACACACAAAGCAACAGAAGCCAAGGAAAGATCTGCTGCCATTTGGAGGCTACAAACTGCAAGGATCAGGGGCTGGAAGCACAATAACAAAGGCTCAGCTGCATCAGGAACTCAGAACACTAAACAGGGAGATGGAGGCTTTCATAAAAGGAGATTAGATCAGGGTTTTCAGACAAGAAAGAGCTTTAACAGTCAGATGTTCAGAGAGGAAGATGAAGGGAAGCACTAGGCACAATAAGGCTTTTCATGCTCTCAGATATTGAGGAAYGTCACAGAGTTTAATTTTTGATGATGCTGCTTTAGATCCCTCCTGCTTTCTACACCCTGAGAAGTCTCTCCAYGGGTGAAGGCTGCCCTGAACTGCCAAGAGCTCTCCTCTGGCCCATCCAGGTTGCAGAATATCCAAGTACTGAATAAAAGCATTGGCTCAAAAGCACCAAATTGCTCACAGCACACTCTTGGCCCTTGGATTGATACTCCACTGTCTATTTTTAAGGCTAAAACCTCACTGGATAAAAAYCCCCTCCAGGGCTCTCCCAAGTCCTCTGTGTGGACTTCATTACAAATATGAACCACAGGAATATTCCCTCTGGTTTGCTTCATTTAAAGCATCCCTTCCTTTGTTTCATGTACTCCAGATAAATCCCAACATATTCTGGAAAAAGACAACACAGTTTTGATGAGATGCTCATCCTGACATTCCATGTGTACCACCTAACCTGCTCTGGACTGTCAGCRTTTTGCATTTTACAAAATATTTCTCTGACAAAATGTTTTTTTCCAGAAGATAAAATCAGACATCATAGCAAAAATCAATGCACAAAGAGGAATTTGAATCTCCTGCCTCTCCATGAAAAACCACACATAAACCTCAGCTGTTTTGAAGATAAAGTTTAAAACACCCTACATGTCTCATTAAAAACAGAACACTAATTGCTTGTGCACAAATCTAGTATTTTACAGTTGATTTTGCAAGTCTTTAACATAGGGACACCAACATTGGGGCAGAAGGAGGAGAATAAAAACCTGAAAACCTTCTGGCAGCACAAGCCCATACAACCAAGMCTCCCCCTGGCTTTAGGAGATAAACTGATATGTTTGAAGCAGATGGACAGAATACTTTCCTTGGCAAGTGGACACTGCCAAACACAAGCTTGAGAATGGGATCTTTCCTTCCTTGAAATTAGTGCAAGTGTTAATTAGCAGCCTAGCTGAGCAGCAGATCCAAAACCAAAGTCAAGTTCATGGTTAGGGCGTTAGCTCCCATCAGCTGCTGGGAGGAGCTCACACAAAATCAGACATTTGAAAAAGAAAGGGCACACAAAGCTCAAGAAACTTAAACATCAGCACAGTTTTGGCTCAGTCATTTGGAAACTTGCAGGATTAAAAAAAAAGGAAGCTTACTCACCCATTCTGTGAGAAGAATTTCTTGTAGATCCAGAAGGCTGCCAGGAGCACCACAACTACCACAATCACTTTAGGAAGAAGTGAAAAAAAAAAAAAGCACCTTAGAGTGATAAAGATCATCTCCAGCTCACAAAAAAGCAACAAAATTTTTGCAGAAATAGCCTTGTTTTCATCTACAGGTCTATCCCACCTCTACCCCCCTAAAAAAACCCCACAACCCAACTTATTTATGGAATGATCCATGTAAATTAAATATTTGATTCTTCAAGATAGTTCAGCTCAGAACCAGTGACCACCAAGATGGCAAAACCCGACCAGCTCAGAAACTAAAACAGSAATGACAAAGCCCCAGTGTTACTTTTTACAGGTTTATACAAATCTGGATAACAAAAGCAAGGACAGAGGATGGGCTGACCACTTCTGTTCACTGGCAGAGTTATTTACTCACACCTCCAGTAAACCCAAGCTCTGAAATTTATCCAAGTGGCCAAGTTGTTGCAAACTGCCTTTGAAATGTGACCTCACCACATGAGAAAATACACATTTCACACTAAATTAAACTGTAAGAGCTAAGTAATCTTTCTTTGAATCATGCAGCTTTAACCAGAACTCCAAAATCACTCTGCTGCAGTCCCAGGTGATTGGAATCAAAAATGGACTTTCACATAAAAAATATAATTAGTATCGTATTTTTTTAAGGTTTTAGAAAATACTTACCACAGATGATGGCTATAATATATCCACCTGAAAACAGAAGGAGTCAGTATCACAAGAGGAACACAGATGCTTCTTGCTCAAATATTATTATAAAAATACTCACAGAGATATCTCAAGTCAAGTACTCTATCAACACAATCTCTGAGGCAGACTAATTTAAATAATAATATTTAACTTAGAATAKGAATATTTTAATTAATTTTAACAAACCCTATTTTTCCCATTAAAATAAAGAAGGAAGCTGCATTAAATCATTTCTCCTGAATACAAAAGGACTGCTTTCTGAGCTGTATTTTCATCCTAGTGGAGATTCTGCAGCCCATACTTACTGAGCTGGCAGGTTGGCACTGCAGGCACCCACTGGTTGTTGCCAATGTACTGAATCCGAGCCTCCCCATTCAAGGTGTACCCCGTGTAACATTCAATGGTAATGAAATCCCCCACAGAGTAGGAAGGTTTTTGTCCATCTATCACTCTCCCATAGTTTATGACTGGAGTGGAACCAGAACCTTCAGACTCACCTGTAAAGAAAAAGTGGGAGAACAAAAAAAGATGTATTACTAGATCAGATATTTAAAACTTGTCAGTCTGCTCCTGATTTTTGCAATTTTACTCACAGGAACAGTCCTGTAAAGCACCCCAGGAACTCTGYTCTTGACAGGTGACTGTCACCTCTGCAGAGCCATCAGGGAAGGAGCAGCCAGCATTGCACCTGATCTGCACATCCTCTCCTTTGGCATAGGCTGGTTTGTCTGGAATCAGGGCCCCATTGGGGATCTTCGGGGCAGGACACACCTCTGGAGTAACTAATACAGGAATTTAAAACAAGTYCAGTGAGAATAAAGTTCAGTTCATAATTCAGTAACTCATTCCACAAATACAAGTTGTCTTCATGTAGGAAAAATAGCTCAGCACATCTCAGAAATTTAACTTATCCCAATCTAAAGTACAAATATTCTCCTTAGAAAACTTAAACATCACTGTAGACATTCATTAGGGTAATACAATCCTATGACAYGGCAGCTCAGAAATCCTTGCTGGTTCATTATTTCTCTGAGCTCTAGAATMATTTCTAGAAAGTAGGAGCTGAAGAGCTGCATAAAAAAACACACACAAAGATTTCAACTACTCCARAAGGATACTAGAGCTTTCCTCACTGTGCATACTCCTAATTCCCTGTATCAAATATTTTTCCTGTATTCCACATCTTTTCTCCCGCCTTCACCCATGAAATCACTACAGCACCAGGATGTCCTATTTTAGCTAAAACACTTTCAACACACAAGAGAAAAGGGAATATTACAGCAAGTCTTACTTTTCTCACAGGTTGGTAGTGGAGGATCCCAGGTGTTATTTTCTTCACAGGTAATTACCTGTGCTCCAACCATGAAATAGCCTTGATTACACTCAAACACAACTGAGTCCTTGTATCTGTAGGGAAATCCAAATCCAGACATTTTTCTCCCATTTTCAACTCTGGGATCTTCACATTTGACCACTGAAAGAGGCAAAACATTTGTTAACACAAACATTTGTTACCAAATGAAAATAAAGCTTGGACACATCTGTTAACACAAACATTTGTTAACAAATGAAAATAAAGCTTGGACACATCTGTTAACACAAACATTTGTTAACAAATGAAAACAAAGCTTGGAAACATCTCTTAACACAAACATTGCACCAAACACAACATCCTTCTCCCTATGTGCCAATTTCCACAAGTTGTTTTGGAGAAGCTTTGTAGAAACATTGATTCCTGCACTTCCATAGTGGCTGGTTTTAGGAACAGGATTCTTCCTTAGCTTTTTACAAGTCCTATCCAGCCCCCACATCCTTGCCCTTGACACAATTTTTCTGCAGGATTTGTGGTCTCCCAGTTCCCTCACTTCGGCCTTGTCACTTCTACCAACAAAACACTCAATTTTTTAAGGTATTTTTCAAGCTTTAACTTAAATTTTAGCAATATTCTGTTCATAATCCATCCATATCCACCATGCTGATGTAATCTCCACTGGAACTGTACCAAACTTTGTACCAGAGCATTTGTTCCTTCTTTCCTAGAGGCAAAGTCCATTCTCCCCACCCCACTTCCAAGGAAAAGGCCAGACACTGTAAAAAAAAAGAAAAATCCCAACAACCTCGACATTCTGGAGGTGGCCCACTCCAAACTCCGTTTGAGTGTGCATCAGATGTGCAGTGAATGGTGTCTGGGCCAATGAGGGAGAAGGGATCACTGCCCTTGGGGACACCCAGACACCTGTAGGTCACTGAGCTCTGGTACACGTAGCTGCCTCTCTCCTCGTACTCCCCGTTGGCTATTTTGGGAGGTGGCTCACAAGGAATTACTGTAAATAAAGCACAAAAAWTGGTCAGATTGGTTTTGCTGGGTTAGCTGGTTCATCCCAAAGAGCAAGCCTTGGTTGTTCAGTCATTTCACTGAAAATCTGACACAGCCACTCGAAGTCAAGCTACAGAACCTTAGCTTCAACAAGAGGTTGATTTTAACATGAGATAATAATATGAGATAATAMTATTTTAATATGAGATAATTACCACCAAAACTGACATTTTTCAGTGGTCAACCCTCGGGCATAACCCAAGTAGTTAAGAAAAAAAATCATCTCTGCTTTCCCATCATTTTTTATACTGGAAAGTTGGTGGCACAGCTGTTTGTAAATGAACTACCCCCTCTGAACAGAAAATCAAACACAGCAGTAATTGACTTACTTTCACAGTAAGGCAGAGCTCCACTCCAGTCAACACCTCCATTCTTGATAACACAAGAAATCTCTCCCTTACCAATTAATCTGTATCTAGATAGGTAAAAATTTTGAAGAAGTGAAACTTAAATTTCTCATTTCTCCAACAAGCACAAAAAAATTGTTCTTATCAAGAATTCTGTTCTGTGATTACAGGGACATAACACAACAAGGTTTTGCTGTAATGAGAACAGAATCTTGCTTATTTTGCTGACAGTCTCACTTTGAAAAAACAGAAACAAAAGAGAAATCACTAAGGAACTRTGGAAGTCTCACAATTTTTAGAAAYATCCTATAATATTAAAGTCYTAAAATTACTGATACTCAAGGAAAAGGAAAAAACCCTCCTTAGTGTTGTTGACTTAATTATTCAATAATGAAGGATGATGAACATATATCTACCCCCTCTGCCACAGGAGCATTGAAAGAAGTCACCAGAGGTAACACTGCAGTTCTGCAGAATCTCACTAAAAAACTTAGGCTTGATACAAGGAGTAATTAAACCAGGGAATCAAATTAAATTTTGCTGTAATTTCATTWGCTACAGGTAGAATTCAGACTTCAGGTCAGAACTGGAACAGAAAATTTGAGTTTATTTCAAATCTGGTGTAAACATTAAAAAAAAAAAAAGAATCATTAACTTCACCAAAACACTTACCCTTCATTACACTGAAATGTCAATTTTGAACCAAATGTAAGATCTGATGCATCAAAATAACCATTTTCCAAGGGTCCTGGGTATTTACATTCTCTCGCTGGGGGAAGGGGTGGAGGGGAAGAAAAAGAAAAGAAAAAAATCTTTATTTTTGTAGTCACATACAAAGACAAAATCTTTGGCACTTATTGCTCTTACCCACACCAGCATTTTCCAAGCCTCATTTAAAATACGGCAAAACCCGAATTCCCACTTGCAAACCAACTGAAACTGTTAAAYATCAGTGGGAGAAAAGGGGTAGAAAAAATTACCTGTACAGAACACTTCTTTGGGTGACCACTGCAAGTCATCACCACATGTCCAGGTCCGTGACTTCCCTGGGACCCTCACGTATCCTGGCCGGCAGATGAAGGAGATTTTGGTCCCAGGTGGAAAATCCTGGATTTCCCTGGAGCTCTCGTTGAGCTCTGCATACTGCAGCCGCTCTGGCTTAGGACACGAGCCTGGGAGAGGAGGGAAAAAACAACACATCACCTTAGCGACAAGAAGAGAAACACACTGAGGTGTAACAGCCCAGGAGACAGAATCATTCAAGAGCTCTTAAGGATATATTTAAGTCGTTCCCAATTTTTTAATTTAGGTTTTAACTGCGTGCAGCGTCCAGCTCTATACGTGTAYAGCGTTACTCATTGTTTCATCAAGTTCTTTAGTCATTCTACCCAGACAATGCACTTCCTTCCAGACCCTATTTTCAGATCTTTGTCTGTTTGCCTTTATTTTGTAGTTAAACACAYGACTTCGCTCACCGTACACCCATTTCGCTTGTTGCATGAAAAACAAACATGCCAGCCCCACTCACAGAGCTCATTGTCCCTTCTTAGGGAAAAGGAAAGCGGGTCTAAGGGACAGAAAGCCGAGCTTAGAACCGGCTCCAAGGCCAGGCTGGAGGGAGGCTCAGCGGCAGGTGTTCCGGCGCAGGGCAGGGTGGAACKGGATGCGCTTTGAAGTCTCTCCCCACCCGAACAATGTCACAGTTCTCTCGATTCAAACCCGCCCAAACCCTCGCGGCTGCACCACCGCCCTTAGAGCCATTTCCTTCCTCCCTGCCAGCCCAGCCTCGCCCCCGCGGCAGGCCCTGAGGGCACCCTCAGCACCGCGGGGACCGGAGGGGGAGCAGGGCGCGGGGACCGGAGCGGGGAGCAGGGCACGGGCACGACCCCGACCCCAACCCCGATCCCTATCCCGTTCCCGACCCTGATCCCGTTCCCGACCCCGATCCCCATCCTGATCCCGATCCCCATCCCCATCCCCATCCTGATCCCGATCGCTCCTCCCAGCCGCGGCCCCCTGAGGTCTCCGCGCCGCGCCCGCCGCTCCGAGCGCCCCTTCCCCACCGGCATCGCCCGCTCACGGCAGCAAAAAGCGAGCGGCCGCTGTCTCACCCTCAGCCCGGGCTCCGCCGAGCTGCCACAGCACCAGCACGGGCAGCAGCAGCAGCACCGAGAGCCGCGCCATGCCCGCAGCGGGGCCGCGGCTGCG
>JACDOX010000324.1:34091-50335 GCA_014549065.1 Cardinalis cardinalis
CGGGGCGGCACCGTGGGGACAGCGCTGGCGGCTGTTCCGTCTGGGGTCGCTGATAATCCCCGCACCGAGCTCTCCGTGCCGGTGTTACACACAGGACTGCAGGGCAGGGCGGATTGCAGGCACAGCCGCTGTGTTGTGATGAGTTAATTGCCACGYTAATGACGCAGTCCCGGCTCGGTTCGACGCATGCTCGGAGAAGGCTCTGGTTGAACCGAAAGTGTGATTTTTATCWGGGTAATAATCGCTGATCAGCTGAAGAATACTTCGGCCTTGAGTATTTTGCCAAATACATACATCAGCATCTTGATTTACTTCATCCTTAAAGAYAGTTCATTCGGGGATGCCCTTGACTAAGGGATGCTCCTGCCTGCTCCTTTTTTATGGATTAGGACTGAAAATATACAAAGATCTTCTACCAAAGAATGCCCTGACTTAAAGTAATCTTGGAATATGTGGACATATCGCACACTTTACAACACTTTCAGTGCGTTACAGCCCTGGGTGCAAGGAGATCAAATCCTTTCCTGTGCAGCTCAAAGAAAGAGGGGAAAAAAATCAAAGTGTGTTTAGATGCCACATTGGAACACCAAAAATTATAAATTAAAAATAATAACAGCCAGCTCAGGATGGACATCCCTGTGCAGCGCTGCTTGCCTTTGGAAGTTAAATCCCGTGTGTGGCAGAGCAGCATTAAAATAGAACAGCCSAAAAAAAAAGTTTTAAAAAACCAAAGCAGAAAAGACTTGAAGTTCTAGGTAGGTGTAAAAGAGGACACAGATTTGTCATCATCAGCTTTTATTAGGTGAAGCATTGGTAGAGGAACCCTGCACATAAGCGTTGCTGGAAGGAAATAAAGATGTAAAAACAGCTGTAATTAAGACATTAATTAACACATAGTTACTCCYACATTTGTTCAGGTATGTTTTGGTGGGCATAGGGAGACAGGGAATGGAGGTTATGGCCAGTGCATTATTGATTGTTTCTCCCTACCAAGGCTCRGGGTTGTCCTGTTTTTTGGGTACAAAGGAAATAATTCTTCATCAGGAGCAGCACACAGAATTCCCTCCAAGGCAGCACCCATACTCTGTGCAGTCTGAGCCTCATTAGATCCTTACAGTAACYGCAGGGAGCAGAAGAGCATTGAAGATTTACAGTAAAATGTCCTTTTTTGTTGCCACAGAATTCCAGTCTCCGCGTGAGCGGCGCTTCCTCGCTGCAGGGAACGAGCCGGGTGCCTGGTTAGCAGCAGCAGGGATGAGATCTCTTTCCAGCCTAGGAAAGAGATGATAYCCTGGTGTTGAAATCAGGATTTCCTGGCTTTGTACTGGTGTGTAGAGATTCCATCGCCACCCGGAGAGGGAGGAGGAAATTTCTGGAAAATGCTTTGTTTCACAAAAATCACACTAAATTGATAYTGTTTGCATGTCCCACTTTGTAGGTGAAGTGCTGTTAACATTGAAAATTCACTGCTGGCTGCAATAGATCCACCATAGAAAATAGATTCACTTGTTAGTAAAAACATCATTTTAGCAAGTGTGAAAGCAATAAAAACCCCCAGAAACCAAGTTCAGTGTCCTTTTCTAACTCTACTACTGCTGAGGCAGTTTTTCAGCTTTTTCATGATCTGTACAAATTAAAAGCAGCTTTAAGTCAGAAGCAAGGACTGGTCTGGAAGTCTGACCTGTGCACACCAACCATCCAGACTGTGGAAAAKGAAAGACACACTTTGAGGGTGGTGTCAGAAAGAAAAATAGGATATTTTAAAACCCCAATATGTTTAAAACATCTATTCAGCAAAAGGAAATATTCTATCAGAAGACAAAAAGGGAAGAGGTTTCTACTTGAATGATTGYATTAGGAAAATAGTCATTCAAGGAGACAGTGCAGTCAGCAATATAAACAAATGACAGTATAGTTATTGCAGCTCTAACTGATATTTGGTGCTGAGGAATATAAATCCATACCTCCTATGGCAGACACGAGCCTTTGTGTTCACTGTCTGGGTTCAGGGGGGTTCTGTAATTATAGTTTTCATAYGTATGATAATAGCTACGTGAAAAAGAAGAAAACAATGAATTGCCTTGTAAAAGAACACTTGGTTTGGTTTCCTTTAAGAAGGAGAGGCTTGGAATAAAATGACACAACCACACCATGAGTTCCAGGTTGTATCATTTGCAACMTGAGCTGAAGATACAAATTACAAGGCCCAGACACACCGAGGCAAATATTTCCAGTGTATCAAGCCTATAAGGCTTGGGACTTGGCACCAAGGGACAGGAACAAAGAGCCAGAGCTGCCTTACCCTTCCTTCTGCTTGGAAATGATTTTCCAGACAACACCTGCCCCCAGGAGCAGCAGAACTGCTGCAGCTGCCACTCCTGAGGGAGAGGAATGCGGGTTATTCTCACTGTGTAAAGTACACCAAGTGCACAGCAGGGTGTATCAGCCAAGTAAGCAGAGGGAGGCTGTGCCACTGAGCTGGGGACAAAAATGTTTGTAAGCTGCTTACCTAGGCCTAGTGACCCGGGCTTGGGGGACACTGGAGGGAAGGGAAAAAGGGAAAATCAGCAAACTGTTCAACCAAAATACAGCGTTTCTCAACTGTCCTTAATCAACAGCAATAAACCTTTTAGAACCACAGGATGGTTTGGGTTGAAGRGATCTTAAAGCTCATCCAGTTCCACCCCCCTACCATGGGCAGGGACCCCTCTCACTGTCCCAGGCTGCTCCAAACCCCAATGTCCAACCTGGCCTGGGACATTTCCAGGGAACCAGGGGCAGCCACAGCTTCCCCATGCCAGTGTCTCACTGCTAACACCCACAACACCAGATTTCTTAAAACCGCACCCCTGTATACTTCCTTATTTTAAAAATACAGACAGATATTTGCATGTTTAAATTGCATTGGCATCTGCTGTTTGATCTTTGTTTTGTTTACGTTCCACTCACTCAGTTTACAGGCTGGCACGGGAGGGTCCCAGCTGAAATCCTCTTGGCACTGGGTGTGACTGATGCCTTCCAGCACGTAACCATCGTCACATTCAAGAGTGATGTTAGTGCCAGAGCGATAAGTACTTCCTTTAATGGCTTTTTTAACACCTTGGACATCCGGGAATTCACATCTGATCTCTGAAATTGGAAGCAGTAGAAAGAGGACATTTAGAGGGAACACAAAGTATGAGAAACACAGCTGTGGGTTATTTAGGACATCGCTCTTGAGTTCCTTCTGAGTGTAGCCAGGAATTAATTCTCATTCCGCATTCTGCAGAACTGGGAAAGTGCCTCAGTCCCACGTGGAATTCCAAACATCAGAGGAAGCACAGACTCACCTTTGCACTGCGGGAGGGGCTGGCTCCAGGTCCCCGACCCCGTGCAGTTGATGAAAGCAYTCCCAACCAGTGAGTAACCGGGATCGCAGCTGTAGGATGCCGCGGCTCCGGAGGGAAAGGTGGCAGAGGCGTTGCCTTTCAGCCTCCCGTTGGTGATGTTCGGAGGCTGCGGACACTTCACAGCTGGAGAGCCCGGGAGACACAATCAGCAGGATGCTGAAGGGTGGCCAGGGAGTGGCTGAGGCACTGACCCTCTGCAGCCTCGACTGCTCCCTTTGAATTTCTTCCCCGGCACTCAACAGCCCGGCCCCCTGTAACTCCAGCAGGCTTTGGAAAGGTTAAAACTCGAGCTTGTGCTTATCACACATTCTGTACTCAGATTTAGACCTTCTACAGACCTTCCCCTAAGGCAAGACTTGTTAAATGTCCTTTGTTCTTTGCTCTCTGCAGCCAAAACACACCTTGACAGACAGGAGGGGGATGGCTCCAGGCTCCAGATGCTGTGCAATAAATGGATGCTGTCCCCAGGAGGGAGAAGCCAGGTTCACAGATGTAGTTTACAGATGTTCCCACAGTAAAAACTGCTTTTGTTGGGCCACGGAAAGACCCGTGGGTGATATCTGCAGGCTTGGAGCAGTGCAGCACTGAAAACAGAGAGTGGAGATCAAAGCAGAGCTCAGAGAGACAGGAGGGAAAACTTCAGAGCAGCTGGGGAAGGCTGAACGCTCCCTTCCCACAGCACTGACCCCAACAGCTCTGCCCAACCCTCTGCAAAGTTCCCTCAAAAAAGCAGGAYAGGTTGGGAGGAGGAGTTAGTGATTAGTAAATCAAATCTTGCCTCTTCARGTAAGAGACCTACCTGGCTTTGTTGTGGGGTCAGGGTGGTGATAACGTTCTGACACTCCATCTAAATGCAGCATTAAGAGTTTAAAAACATGGTTGAGCAAATAAAATGTACACATTTACCRTCATTGCCCATCATCCAGGTGTTACATTTCCAGGAAAAAATTCACAGCTCTCTGATATTCARTGTCCTGCAGCTACCAAATTCCTCATTTCCAGGGAATTAAGAGAATGCGGATTTTATGGTTTGCAACAAGCAGTGTGAGAAAGTGCAAATCATGCCAGTACTTACAGCATTACCCAAGCCCTGCTCATCTCCTGTGTGTGAAGAGAGGCATAAATGAAAGGAAAACTTTCTGGGTTCTCCTTAAAGCGGTTGGAGCAAACAGGAAAAATAAAACCAACTTTGGCTTCGGTGAGTGAAACCAGGAGAGAAATCAGGTGAGAAACCGGGAGGAGTGTGCAATCCTGACAAGGCCAAGAGCTGATTCTTACCCTGCTCACAGACAGGTACAGGTGGGTGCCACCTCCTGTCCCCTTGGCACTGGGACGTGGGGTGGCCTCGCAGGGTGAAGCCTCTGCGGCACTTGAAGGTGACAGAGTCCCCGTAGGTGTAGCGGGGCTTGGGGACAGCCACCCTCCCATTCTGGACCTGTGGGGCTGGGCACACCACCCCTGAAAGAGAAACTCCTATTTAGGGGTACAAAGCCATGTGAGTGCTGAATGRGCACATCCTAAAGTCCGTTCTCAGTGTGCTCAGAGCAGTTTCACAGGTAGGACTTAGAGACTCAGATATGAATAACTCCAGGAACTGAGGAGAGGGGTTTTAGTTCTTTTAGATCCCTTAAGGGTACCACAGTATTGTGTATATATATATATAAACATAGATGGTGTGAATATATTCTAATAAATACATGGAATGGGGTAGAAATCTGTCAGTACTGTCATTCTCATGAATGCTTTACTATCCCAACCTCAAAAAGCAATCCCGTCTGAAAAAAAAAAAGACTAATTGCAATGATCAACCCCTGCAAAACATCCTTGTGCTTCAGATAACAGTAGAGGGTTTGGAAAATTCCATTTCAGTGGTACTCAAAGTACCGCTCTTCTACAAAACACATTTTTTTACTTGATTTCTTATTTATTGTTGTGAAACAAAAGGGACAAGTCCCTGCAGGCATCTCACAACCCTTCAGTCTGAATTGCTGTGACAGATCAAAGCTTGCATCTGGAAGATTTTTAGAAGAAACCAAATATACAGGCATTAAAAAAACCCTAAAAAACTATCCCAGAGGAATATTATCCTTTAATAGTCTTATTCATTTAATTCTATTTATTTAAAGGAAACATTTTTTAATTTTAAAGACTTAATATGGCAATTCTAGCCCCAACATAGTGGTGACCTACTTACTTTTACAGATGGGAGGCACACCAGTCCAGGCAACATCTCGTCCCAAAATCTCACATCTCCTGTGGGACTCTCCAACCAGTCTGTACCTGGAGGTGCAGAGAGAGAAATATCAGCTCATACCAAGTCCCTCAGCTTGGGTTCTTCCCTCYCCAGAGTTTTCCTTCTGCAGCCTCCTGATTCCAGCTGATCACCAAGGTCTCTCTGCTGGTTTGACACGTGGGAATGGAGGACACCAAGTTGCTTCTTCCCAGACCCAAGAGGAACAACACTGACCCCAAAAACTCTGGGTTGGATTGGTCAGGTGATAAAATCAGGACCCAACTGACTTCCAAAGGGCTGGAGCCTCCTTGCAGCACGGCCTTGCTCCCACTCWCAGCTCCTGCTCGAGGCCATCTGAGAGGGAAAACTGGAACTGGTTTGCAAATTAATCTGCTGAGCACAGGAGGGAAAAATGAGACAATTCTCCCTTTCTGGAGCAGGCAACTATGGCAGAATGAGAACAAAAATTCCAATTCAGGTCTACTGTGGGAGAACAGCTGTGCAGAGGAGTGGGCTCTGATCCTTTACCCACCACCAGACTCAGACACGGAGGCAGCAAAGGCAGCGTGGGACTCACCCTTCATCACACGTGTGGCTCACGGTTGACCCAAAAAGGAGATCTGTCAGAACAACAACTCTGCCATTCCTGGGGGGTTCTGGGTGTCTACATTGCTTCCCTGGGAAAGAACAAGGCTGAGTTTAAACCCTCTCCTGAGGTTGTGTAACACACTATGAGAAGGCACCTTAAGGCTCTGTCCAAGTTCTGCCACCAGCAAAGATGTGATTTCAAAAAGGCCCAAAGCGGCCCAGACCRTGTGACTAGTAAAGCCATGTACCAATTTTTCCATCAACAACCCGCTAAATAGACAACTTCCAAGAACCAACACCAAATGGATGGAGCTATTCACTTTTACAGAACTCTAGGGCTTCAGACCACGTGTGGTTTTGGAGGCAAGTCAGAGTTTGGGGCACTCCAGCACGTCTCAAGTGTCCCGGCCGGCAGCTGTAGCTCACAGTGTCCCCAACAGCAAATTCCAGCTGATTTCTGTATTGCCTGGCTAGCTCAGCAAAGGTGAGGTTTGGAGGTGCACCACAGCCACCTATCAGGGGAGAAAACATAGGGAGAAACAGAGATGCCAGCTATAAAATTTGTTTTAAAATGTATTTTGAGTATGTACGGCTTAAAATCGTTGAGCAAAATGGGTAAGAAAGGGGAGCGTAAAGAACTCAGAATTCTGGGAAGGGTAAGGATGAGTCCTACAGGTAGAAACTGCCAGGCCATCCATAGCTCCAAGCTCAGAGCCACAGCGTACCTGCACACTGCGGGAGAGGGAGGCTCCAGTTGCCAGAGCTGGTGCAGTGGATGGACGCCTCTCCCCGGAGGCTGTAGCCAGGGTCACAGCTGTAGTTCACAACCATCCCAGCGGGAAAAACCTCCRCGTCCTGGCTGTCGTGAGTTCCTTTGGCAATACTGGGAGGTGAAGGGCATTGCAGCACTAAAGAGAGAGGACAAAGCAAAACTGAGAAAAGGGCAGGGCCGTGACCCTGGGACAGGTGGGAAGTTGGGGTTGCTCAGCCTGAAGAGAAGGCTCCAGGGAGACCTCAGAGCCTCTTCCAGTGCCCAAAGGGGCTCCAAGAGAGCTGGAGAGGGACTTGGGACAAGGGATGGAGTGACAGGAATGGCTTCCCACAGCCAGAGGGCAGGGTTGGGTGGGATATTGGGAAGGAATTCCTCCCTGTCAGGGTGGGCAGGCCCTGGCACAGGGTGCCCAGAGCAGCTGTGGCTGCCCAATCCCTGGAAATATCCAAGGCCAGGCTGGACAGGGCTTGGGGCAAGCTGGGATRGTGGAAGRTGCTCATGKCAGGGGTTGAGATGAGCTGATTTTATTCTTCTTTAACTCAGTRTCATAGGAGAAGAATCACTATTTTCAGGAGTTTGCCCAAACCCTCCAAAGGAGGGAGTGGTGAAGGGGAAATTACAAGGCTTCAGCACACAACAATTTAAACCAATTAGAAGCAGCTGCAAAACTTACTTTTGCAGAACTCCTGGGCTTCAGACCAGGTTAGATTTTCCAGACATGTGATAGTTGGTGATATCTGTGGCTGTTCCACGTATCCAGGCCGACAAGTGTAGTTCACAGTCGTCCCAATAGGAAACTCAGTCTGGTTTTCATATTGCTCACTTAGCTCAGCAAATAGCAACGGTGTTGGTGTGCCACAACCGGCTGCCAAGAAACGAAACGGGCATGAGAAATATGTCCTTGGCTGTGCATTGATAGGCACTGTTAAACCCCCAGTTATTAATGCCTCTTCTATGTAGTCTGACATTTGCCTGCATCAAATAACACTCAGCATGCAAGGACACAGGCACCTAATTTATGTGGCCTCAAAACAAAACAGRATAAAGCAATGCCCTGCTGTGGTTCTCCCCATGCCATGCAATCCTGTGGGTTGGCAGGTTTGTCTGATCCAGGCTGAGCCTGGCACGGATGGAGGCTGAGTCTAGCACAGGATGGA
Source organism: Cardinalis cardinalis (assembly GCA_014549065.1). NCBI lineage: Eukaryota > Metazoa > Chordata > Aves > Passeriformes > Cardinalidae > Cardinalis > Cardinalis cardinalis. Next base: position 42,231 of record JACDOX010000324.1, read on the forward strand.
GGCTGAGCATGGTACAGAATGTATGCTGAGTTTGGCACAGGATGGAGGCTGAGCATGGTACAGAATGGATGCTGAGTTTGGCACGGGGTGGAGGCTGAGCATGGGACAGAATGTATGCTGAGTTTGGCACAGGATGGAGGCTGAGTCTGGCATGGGATGGAGGCTGAGCCTGGCACGGGATGGAGGCTGAGCATAGTACAGAATGGATGCTGAGCCTGGCATGGGATGGAGGCTGAGCCTAGCACGGGGTGGATGCTGAGCATGGTACAGAATAGATTCTGAGCCTGGCACAGGATGGATGCTGAGCTTGGCATGGGATGGAGGCTAAGCCTGGCACGGGGTGGATGCTGAGCATGGTACAGAATCAATTCTGAGCCTGGCACGGGATGGAGGCTGAGCCTGGCACAGGGTGGATGCTGAGCATGGTACAGAATGGATGCTGAGCCTGGCACAGGGTGGATGCTGAGCCTGGCATGGGATGGAGGCTGAGCATGGTACAGAATAGATTCTGAGCCTGGCGCAGGATGGATGCTGAGCCTGGCACAGGATGGATGCTGAGCCTGGCACGGGGTGGATTCTGAGCCTGGCACGGGGTGGATGCTGAGGCAGCCTCACCTGCGCAGCGTGGGTAGGGAAGGCTCCAGTTGCCCCAGGCCGTGCAGAGCACGGAGGGGTCCCCGAGCAGGGAGAAGCCAGGCTGGCAGCTGTAGCTCACGGAGGTGCCGCTGGTGAAGTTGGTGCCCGGCTCGGCGCTGAGCGTGGCGTGGGCGATGACGGGCGGCGCAGGGCAGGGCCGCGCTGCCAGGCAGGAGCAGAGAGCAGAGGTTGGTTTGGGGGTTTCACCCAGAGGAGGAGCACTGCCGCCGCGGCAAAGCCCGTCACACTGGCTCACCTGGCTGGCAGGCGGGCACCGCGGGCACCCAGCGGCCATCGGGCTGGCACGCAGCCCCACGGCTGCCCCTCAGCACGAAGCCTGGGTGGCACTGGAAGGTGACGTTGTCCCCAGGGCGGTACACAGCCCTCCGGCCCTCRGCCACCTCCCCGTCCTTGATGCTGGGGCTGCTGCAGGTGATCGCTGGCAGGGAAGAGCAGCAGAGCTCAGGCTGGGGGCGTGGTGCCAGAGCTGAGGGTGCTCCTCTGGTTTTGGGAGCCTGTGTGGGTGCAGCGCTCTCCCTTTGCACTGAGGGTAGCAGCATTTGCAGCTCACCTTCACACCGGGGGTAGGGGATGCTCCAGACTCCCGATGGCAAGCAGGAAATAGTGCTTTTCCCAGTGAGGAGGTAGCCTGGGTCGCAGTGGTACTTCACTGCCATGCCAGGGATGAACTCTGCCACCCCCCTGCTGTCGTGCTGGCCGTTTCTGATAGTTGGAGGGGAAGGACACGGCGGCACTGCAAGGAGAGGAAATCATCCCAGCTAGCCAAGAGCTGGTACCACAAACCCCCCTGGAGGGTGAGGCAGCCTTTTAACTTTGTTCTTCCCATTAATTTCTGCCCAACAGCAACGAGGGCTGTCACTGAATGATATTTCCATCCTACGCTCTCTTACCTTCCAGCCTTCATGTTTTTGAGCTTATTGACATAAAAATAATAGCTTCTCACTATTTAGGCAACTACAGTGGTTAGTTTCCATCTGTGACCCTAACAACTTGCTCTGGTYTTTCTGTGGTTGTGAATGATATCAGGCACCAGCCTGGATTTTGTGGATTCATTTAAAGAGCCCTACATATAACWAGGGTCTGAATCACAGAATCATTTAGGTTTGAAAAGCCCACTACCCCATGTCCCAAGTGCCACATCCACATGTCTATTAAATCCCTCCAGGGATGGTGCCAGATGATGCCCACACCTCCCCAGGCAGCCTGTTCAGGGGTTTGGATGGGGATCAGGAGGATGACAGGACATATTATGTGCATGTTTTTCCAGCCCCTTTAGCTCCTTTACAGGGGTTCAGAAATCAGCTGCCCCTCATTTGCACTTACACTTGTCACAGGTGGGGACAGGAGGGTGCCACTTGCCCCCAAACTGGCACTGGGACTCTTGAGAGCCCTTCAAGGCATAACCAAAGTTGCACTCAAAGATGACGATGTCCTCCAGGTTGTAGGTGGTCTCTGAGCCAGCCACTCTTCCATTCTCGATCTCTGGCCTGGTGCAGCCAATTGCTGGAAGGGAAGAGCACAAAATGTGAAGAGCTGGGGATGTGGAGCCCCTCCTGGCTGTGGAGGGGCACTGGGCAGGGACAGCCCCTGCTGCTGGGCCTTRCCATCCCTGTCACGGGCATTTCAACATTTCTGACTCTTGTTCTTACACTAAATATCATTATTCAGCTGTTCCTGAGCGTTTGTACTCAGTGGGAACAGAAAGGGAAACCCACAGGGGCACATGGGGCTCCTCCCGCCCCTGGCGCCGCTGCTCTCTGCCTGTCCCTGGGGATTTGCTTGCAGCGATTAAACCAAGGGCCGAGGAGGAGGAAGGAGCCAGAGGAAGGCCCGGAGCGCACCTCGGCAGCGGGGCTGGGGCCGGCTCCAGGTGCCCCTGGCGGTGCAGCGGATGGAGGCGTTGCCCAGCAGGGAGTAGCCCTCGGCGCAGGTGTAGAGCACCACGGAGCCCGGGCTGTGCCTGGCSCCGGGGCTGGCGCTGTGCTGCCCGTTGGCAATGCTCGGCGGGGCAGGGCACCTCACCTCTGCCGGGAACAGGGAAAGGCGGGTGAGGAATAGGGCAGGGCAAGATAAACAGCAAAAACCCCCAAGCTTCTGAAAGCAAAGCAGCGAGATAACACAAGTGCAGTCAGCCAGGACAAGGTGATATGTAACTTTTCCAGGAACTCTCCTTAGCTCTTTGTTTCATCAGAAACCAACATCCTGGTTTTTAGAGCTTCTTCAGAAGTAATAAGTCAAGTTAAGTTGTAATGAAAACTGAAGCAATAGTAGTACTCCCCCATCAGCATCAAAAAGAAAAAGCTCTTATGGTAAAGTGCTACCAAATAAGCGTTTTATGCCTAGAAAAGTGATAAAAAAGTTGTGAATCCTCTGAGTTGTTTTGCACACTGGCATTAACTGCTGTGAATAAATGAAATCAGCCGTGTGAGCTGTGTCCCCGTGGGTGCAGGCCCTGCCCCAGGCTGTCCCCTGCGCCAGGGCCAGCCTGAGCTGGCTGTGGGCACACCGAGCCGTACCTTGGCACCGTGGCACTGTCCCGCTCCACGTGCCGCGCTCCCCGTCCCCAGAGGTGCAGGACAGGGAGGTGTCTCCAGCTGGGACCAGCCCCGGGGCACAGGTGTAGGTGACCACGTCCCCCAGGGAGAAGGTGGCCCTGGAGCCCCCGCTGTGCGTCCCGTGGGGGATGGCCGGAGGGGCAGCGCAGGTGACACCTGTGGGCAGGACCAGGGGACAAGGGGGGGTCAGCACTGCCCAGGAAGGGCACACACACTGCCCAGGAAGGGCACTGGCGGAGGGGAAACCACCTCAGCAGTGACACAATGACCTGATTCTCCAGGAACAAACTTTGCATGGATAGAATGACACGTGGGAAGGAAATCTGTCCCCTCCTGTGAGTCACTTCCTTGCTGCCCGTGTCTGGAGGTGCTGGGACAATTCTTACCTCCCTTTCCATAACCATTGGTGACACAGAGAGAGAAACTGGCCGGTGAAAAATACTTACCCACTAACAGGCAGTTTAAAACATTAATGTTTCTTCCCAATTTGGACCAGAATAAAGAAAAGACCTTTGAAACCGTTCTCAGAAGCATATCCAAACCAAAATGAAAAGAAAAAGGAAATATTTTACGCATTCAGTGACTTGAGAAATCTTTTGCAATAAAACCTTTGGCTTGAAAGAAGTTCCACTTTATCTTGTAAACCATCTCCAAGGGCCTGTTGTGGTGGCCTACTTACGCTGGCAGACAGGAGGATCCCCACTCCACGAGACRTGTGTGCCAGAGACCTCACAAATTCTCTGGGAGCCTCCCACCAGCTTGTACCTGGGACCACACAGAAGGATTAATTSTTTTAACAGTGAGATTTTTTGCCTTGAGATTCCTTCACAACCCTTGCAAGTGGCAGCCAAGAGTTCTGACTTGGGGACTGGGTTGTGTAAAGCTGAAAATCCACCTCACTCTCCCCAGGGCAGGACTCACCCTTTGTCACAAGTGTAATTGATTTTGGACCCGARGAGGAGATCTGTCAGGACAACAGCTCTGCCATTCGCTGGGTCCCCTGGGCTGGGGCACTGCTTCCCTGGAAGGGAATGCCAGGCTCCATCAGCCCTCAGCTGAGCTCACATCCCAGCAGGGATGGCACCACAGGGAGCAGCAGAGACACCCACAGAGCTGGGGAAACGTGGGAAGCAGCCAAGCCTCGCACTTCAGGCTTTCAGCGCCTGCAGAACGTACTTTTACAGAACTCCAGCGCTGCAGACCACGTCTGGTTCCTGAGGCAGGTGATGGCTGGTGACACCCCCAGGAGCTGGCTGTAGCCAGGCTGGCACACGAATTCCACCCTGCTCCCCTCAGGAAACACTGTCTGGTTCCTGTAGGGCTCCTTCAGCTCGGCAAAGCCCAGCCTGGCAGGGGCTCTGCAGCCAGCTGCCAGGACAGAGAACAGCCAGGCTGTTAAAGAGCCACAAAAGGTGGATTTAGAGAGCAGGGGAAGGTTAAACCCTGTTGGGACACTTGCCCTGCTCGCAGACAGGCACAGGCGGCTCCCAGGTGTTGTTTGGCTGGCACTGGATCTCTCTGTGGCCACGAATGGCATAGCCTGGGTCGCATTCAAAGGTCACAGTGTCCCTGTGTGCGTAGGCGGCCCTGGCAGCCACGATCCTCCCGTGCTGGATCTGTGGGACAGGACAGCTCGCCTCTGGAAAAGAAAGAGGTGCAGTGCTCAGAACAGGCCCTCAGGCAGAGCTGGATAGCTGTGAAGCCACCAAGGGCTGCAATTTTAAGACACGAGGCTGAAAATAATTTTCCCTAGAGATGATGGATGTGCCTGCATCCTGCAATATCAAACATTCCAGGGGGRAAGGGGAGCGGGGTGGCACTCCAACCTCCCCTGCTCTGCTGGTCCCAGCCCTGAAACATGCTGGGGCAAGAACTCCAGCTGGCTGGAGCTTCCCAACCCGGAGCAGCGGTGCCGGGAGGGTGCCTGGGGGTCCCTGCGCCCTCGGGCAGCCCAGCCCACCTCCGCAGGCCGGCAGGGGCTCGCTCCAGACGCCGTTGTGGCCGTCGCGGGTGGTGCAGTGGATGGAGGGCTCCCCGTGCAGCGGGAAGCCGCGGTTGCAGCTGTAGGTGACGGCCGTGCCGTAGTGGAACTCGCTCTGCAGCCGGCCCGTGTGCTGCCCGTTGGGGATGTCCGGGGGTGGCTCGCAAGGGATGCCTGCAGAGGAGCAGAACCCCCGCTCAGCAGCGGCGCCAAAGCGCCTGGAACCCCTCAGGCTGTGGGGCACCAGCGCTCGTTCCAAAGATGGGATGGAGTGGCCTCCCAGGYGAGAGCTGGTTGGGAACGGGGTCCCACCCCCTGGCCGGTAGAAAGTAATCAAAGCTCTCTGTGGAGGAAACACCTGCATGCTTGGCATTTTCTACTTTTTAATAAATAAGAAATCGAGTACTTGTTTAGCACCACGTGTATAAAATCCTGGTGCCAGGCTGTGCATCAGGCACAGTCTGTATGCCACTTGCGGTTCACACCTACCTGGAGAACCTGGGAAACGCCTTAAAACCTCAGAATGTACCAGCAAATGTTTCCTCGTRTGAAGCAGCCCTGATCAGCTTCACTACTTGATCAGCAGAGAAACCCCCAGGTGGAATTGCTGAGGAGCAGCGCAGCAGCTCTTGGGCACTCACCAGTGGTGAAAAGAGAGAACAAACCCGCGGTTTGGGATTTTGGGATTCGCTGCTGGCCCTGCCTCAGTGCTCTGCCTCTCCTTAGGCCCGACCCTTGGTCTCTCTGGGTCTGACAAAACAACCCCTAAGCTGAACATGTTTTCCCTTCCTCTCCTGCAGTGGGCTCCTGGTGTCAGTCAGCYGCAGGACGCTCAAGCACTGCTGGAAAAGCTCCAGCTGAGGTGTTGCTTTCCRTAATCCCTTCAGCTTTGGGATCTTGTACCTTTCCCCAGACTGCTTTCCTATGCCTTCCAAACCTTCTGGTAATTTTCCTGCCCACAGAGGGGAGAAATTGCCTGTGAAAGCTTTGATTGGAAAGATGTGGCAGTCTCTGCTGGAAAATATTTCCCAGATCCATGCAAAGCCCCAGAGCCACGAGCTACTCACGCTGGCAGAGGGGAGTGTGACCAGTCCATGCAACGCGTCCCCCAGAGATCTCACAGCGTCTGCTGGCTTGTCCAATTAACCTGTGCCTGGTGGTAAAAGGGTTGGTCATTCAGCCCCAGCCATTTCAGCTGGAATTACTGTTCTTCCAACAACCTGGGATATGGGATCAGCCCCGCTGGCAGCAGAGCTGTGGCCCTGAAGGGGAAATTCCTGACCCATTTCCCAGCATTTATAGGGGATATATATATATATAATGGATATATATATATATATATGTATGTATGTATGTATGTATCCATTTTATATATATATATATAAATTTTTATATATATGATGTATCCATTATATATATAATATAGATAATATGTATATCCATTATATATATACGTATATATACATATATATACATATATATACATATATATATCTATATATATATACACACATATATCCAGAATCCATTTACTGGGAGTGAATGGACAGGGGTTAAAAAGGGGGACACTTCCCTAATCCACCTCCAAAGCAGGACTTACCCTTCCTCACAGCTGTAAACCACTGTGGACCCAAGCTGGAGATTTGTCAGGGAAATAATCTTGCCATTCACAGGCTCACCTGGGTGRCTGCACTGTTTCCCTGGGGAAGGAAAACACCCTTATATCCTGCCTCTCTACACCACAGTACCACATATGCAATTATTCCTCCAGTCCCCWGCCCACATTCCCAGTTCCCCCCAACATGGTTTTCCCATTTCAGAGGGTTACATGGCTTTACTAGTCACATATTCAGAATAACATCAAGGTTTTGGCAGCATGGACAGAACCTGAGACCTGTTCCTCCTGCAACAACGGACACCAAATCAAGGAGCTATTCACTTTTACAGAACTCTAGTGCTTCTGACCACACTCCTCTCTCAAGGCATGTCAGAGTAGRTGACATTCCTGGCACTTTAGCATATCCTGGGCGGCAAGTGTATTGCACAGTCTTCCCAACAGGAAAATCAATGGCATTTCTGTGCTCCTCATTTAGCTCAGCAAACTGTAACCTTGTGGGAGCACCACAAGCACCTRGTGAGAGAGAAAAGAGATGTGAGAAGCAGGCAGGACAGGCACRTGGGGGGCAAGCACACAAAGAGCACTGTTAGGAGGAAAGGGGGTTGGTTTGCCTTGCAAAATRCTCATTTTGATTAATATAGCCATTAATAAAGACATTTTCCCAAAGGGTTGCAGAGGATTAGGTTCTTATTCCCAGGATAGGCTCCAATCTTCCCCTCAAAGGGTTTCACAACAATATTTAAGCAGGATTGGAGGACATAAAGCAGCAGTTCTGTCAGGTACCTGGAGACCTGGTGAAGGAGTTGTGGTGGGGCAGTGCTCTGTCACACGCGGGAGCAGGGGGCTGCCAGCTGCCATCCTCCTGGCACGCCAGGCTGGCGCTGCCCTGCAGGCTGTAACCATCGTGGCACCGAAATGTCACCGTTTGCCCGGGGGCAGAGAGAAGCCCGTGGCCACCAACTTGCCTTCCATTGGCTACGATTGGATTGATGCAGACAGTTCCTGGAAATGAGGGTGTGCAGGAGGAATCGGAGCAAGAGAAAACACAAAACCACCGGCTGTTAATGTTGGAACCGCAGAGTCAGCGCGATGTCCACGCAAACCTCCCCAGCCGTAGGAGGGCTTGGCATTAATGGATTCCACGATACACTTTATATGGAATTAACCCTCCTGGAGGATCTGTTTGCACTGGTGAGGGTGTCCCCTGTGCTCCGAGCCTGAGGGGACAGAGCCCGGCCTCACCTTCGCAGCGCGGGCGGGGCTGGCTCCAGTTCCCCGATGCTCTGCAGGACAC
>JACDOX010000324.1:75993-101150 GCA_014549065.1 Cardinalis cardinalis
GTGCCCTGCATGCAGCCAAGCTGGGCACTGGCTGTGGGCTCCTGGGCCGTGGGCAGGGATGATCAGAGCACGGTCTGATCAGAGCTGTGGTGCTGTGGCAGAGCGAGTGTGCCACCTAGTGCTGCTGCATCCCAGATCCACATCCCGGATCCACATCCCGGATCCACATCCTGTACCCATACCCTGGATCCACACCCCTCACCCATACCCTGGATCTGCACCCCACACCCATACCCTGGATCTGCACCCCACACCATCGACCCCTCGTACTGGATACCCCCAATCCCCTCTCCCACCCCCACTTAACAGACCAAGTGACCAGATGAATAGAGTACAGAAAATTAACCCTTTTTATTGATGCATTGCAATTGTTCTACATTTTTACCATATTATGTAGAAAATACTTAAAATACAAGCTACTTTGTAAAACCAAAGACAAACATTGAATCCAAAGATAAACTATGTTTTCACAATGGACCCTTCTCCCATATAGTTAGTATTAAATTTTTAAATATCTATTTCTTTTGTTAAAATGATTTTTACATACCCYCTAAGTACATCAGCAATACAAACATAGATCAGTAATTGTCAGAAACTACCTGTATCTAGCGGCTTGTAAAAAGGAAGAGCACAACCATAAAAGAAAGTTAAATTTTACACAGTAACTAGCATATCAAATACATTTAATAAAGTAGGAATTCCATTGCAATATCAAGGATTCAAGCAGAAATACTAACATTACATATAATGTACTGCTACATGTAGTGAGATAGATATAGTTCAAGCTGAATCTGAAATCACACATTATATAAAGTTTAGCAACAAACAACCATGTGGACATGCGGCACCATTCAGAAGTTTAAATAAAATTAAAAAAAAGAAAGCAGGGCTGTGCCAATCCTGTCATTTAGAAGCAATTTAGTTTCATGTACTAAAAGAAATTGCTGAGTCAGAGGTAAATTACTGCATCCCATCAATTAGGTGCTAAGCAGGAAAGCCTCAGGAGTTGCCTCTGCAGGGGCTATCACAGCTGCAAATACAGGTCAGGTAAGAGAAAACTGATTGAACAGCTCAAGAATCACACAGACAAACCTAGCTGGGACCACGAGCTGGCTATCAAATATTCCAAAGGTGAATCCCAAACTAGTTGTGAAGGAAATTAAAGGATGCCAATTCCTATCCAGAGATAGCAGACTTCTCTCCAAAAATGTGTAGCAGGCTCTGACAAAGAGGAGAGTCAATTCTTGAACCCAATTTGAGGCTGGATATGCAAGGGAAGAAGGGATGTATCTCCTTGGAGCAGAACACAATACACCTAAATTGGGCACCATTTACTGGGGCCAGACTGGGAGGCCCTGGCCCTGCTGGGGTGGGGTTTGCTGTGTATCACAGAGGAATTCTGGGGTATTATTTGACAGCTTGTTCCAAATGGAGCACGTTTGATTTTACCTACATCATTTCCATCTCATCCTCCCTGTTCCAACACTTCTGGGAACTCGGGCAGTGGAGGAGATGACACTGTGCTTTGGGAATACATTTGATTGGGATTAATTGTGTTCCAAGGTCCTCTAAACGGACACTACAAGCTGCTGTTTTTAAGGGAAAGTGGGCACGTTCTCAAAATTATTAGCAGATTTTGCTAGAGGTCTTTTTTTTCTTTTTCCTGTTAGTGAAGTGTTTTCCATGAAGTCCTATTTGTGAAACGGGGAGTTGGAGCTTGGTTTGCCTTTTGGTGGAAAGGCACAACTCTGTACCCAAGAGGTATCTCAAGGCAAGTACTGAACACAAGCAATGTCAAAAAAAGCAACAAAGTGCCTACAGCAACAAACAGCATCGTTTGCAGCAACGATGTGGCACAGCAAGGTTGGTTCTCTACAAACACACTGAACATCAACGGGGGCTAACGCTACCGCCCAGCTCCACAGCCCTCCGGCCTCCCTGGTCCCTCCACCTCAGGCCAGCCCAGGCTTCCTTCTAGCAGGAACGGGGCCTTGCAGAAATGGCTCGGGCATTCCTTGCCACAGCCAGGTCAGGACTGGCCTCCTTCCCACTGGGAYGGAACATAAACTGGGGTTCAAGGTTACCAAACCTCTTATTGCTGCGGTCACACGACCGCTCAAACCAGTTTACATCATCCTTTTGGACAAGATACTTTATGTGTTAGATGAGAAATAATTCCTGGTACAAGGGACCCAAGAAAACAAAGTGTAGTCCAAAACCTGCACTGATTATCCAAAGTGAGTATTTCCTCTGAACACTAACTAGGGCTACAGCTGACAGACCTTCCCAACAACTCCACACTAGCAGTAGCTATAAAACTTTTTAATGGTATTATGTGCTTTACAGCAGGCTCTCTTTGGTATAAATATTCTATCACCAAGCTAGCAATATTTTACACGACACATCTGCTATTCCTGTGGGGGAAGGTAACGCTACACTAAACCTAATAAAAGTGATTGCACGTTATTTAATCACTTCTGCAATATTAGACTAAACATTCCAATGCATTCCCAGCACTACCTTATCCGAAATGCACTGACAGACACTAACAGTACATGTGCCATTTCAAGGGAAAGCTTCGAGGGGACGTCGCTTCACTGGGAACAAGAACGGAGCTGGGATGAGAGCGGTGACAGGGAGAGGGCTCTGCACCATCCTGCTGCTCTGGCTGGGGGAGCTGGGTGGGTGAATTGCTTCAATTCGACGGGGGCTTGCTGGTCCCTCGTAAGGCAAGCTCACTGTAAACTCTAGTCACACTACATCATCATTTAAGGCACTACAATAAGGGGACACACCAAACAACTCTTCATCACACATACCTGTGCAAAACAAATCCAAGGTATCCTTTCCTCTCGTGAAGCTCTACTCCTCTCTCAGTGCTACAGTGATGAGCTCTAACCATTGCATTATATCACATACATTCCAACATGAATCAATTCATTTTGGTTTAAATACAAAGGATACAACACTTCCATCCCCAGGAACGTTTAAGAATTAGACAAACACTAAGTACAGAGTTCAAGTATAATCACTACACATTTTGATTACAAAGACAGAACATTTGGGGTTAGCAGGAAGTTTTGCTTGTTATATTTTTCTAATCAATATGTACATATTTCATTTTCTGTAAAATATTAAAACACCACCAATACAAAACTTCTAAAATAGTTTTAAATTCAGTAATAAACTTTAAAATCTGGATATTTTTTTTTCCTTTTTTCTTTTTCTTTCTCTTTTTTTGTCTTGTTTTTTCTTTTTTTTTTTCCTTGCAATTCCTACATGCACGTACTGTTTACAAGTCTTATTAAGAGCGCTTTAGAGTAGCTGCTGACATATCCAGGAGGATACGCTCACAGGAGTATAAAAAGCTGTACACATCAATACAGTGATGTTTCATTGTATTTCAAATTTATCTCCCTCCTAAATGAATCACGTGAGGCAAAAACATTAAGAAAAACAGAACAAAGCAAAGCCCTGTGCTTCTGTGAAGGAATCCAGCTCCATTATAGGGCCAGCATCTAATAAGCTGYAGAAACCAAATTTTAGAGCAATGCTGCATTATTCACTCTCGACTGGAGACARCAACAACACCCTGACAGAGCTGCTGAGCTCTGTCACACAGTGAGATCCTGAATACAGTTTGAACCACTTCGAAGAATTCTGCAACGAACACAACAAAAATTCAGCTGGGTTATGGAGAATTTTCGAGAAAACAAAGCAGACTCCAGGGTTTACAGGACTCCTGAATGTATCGTGTTGCTGGCATAAGGCAGCTGCCTCTACCAGTCCTTAAACAAAGCAGAGGAGTAAACAAAATACCTTTGACAGAAACATATGTGAAGATGTAATGGCTTTTCAGAACCAGCAATTTGTTAAAGACAAAGTGAATTACAGAACAGATGTCAAAATATTAAATCTGATTTTAAAACTGCCCCAGCAACATAATGAGATAAACATGCACACTTTTAGTGGCAAYGTGGATTTGTGCAAGCTGCTAAAATAGAATCTGCAAATCTTTTTGTTTAAGTTACACAAGTTAAAAAAGACATCAGGATCTGTCTTCTGAGACAATGATTTGACACCCCTTTTGATTAGCACAACAGAACAATTTTAAATAAACGTGACCATGAATTTTTTAAAAGCATCTATAAAAAGTAAGTAAAATTTTAAAAACTTAATTAGTGACCCTCGTACTGGTAACAAAGCATGCTGCTCAGTTAGTGACTGAACTCACCAGAGACATTTGGGAACAACATACAACCAGATCAGGGAGAAACACGAACCAGGCAGTCACTCCCAGGCAAAGGTTCACCTGAAATCCTCTCCAGCCTCTCAGGCCCCTCGCAGGACAGCGCTTCACTGGCAACTACAAGTAGGAGTACTGGTTGATCTTGGTGGGGCTCAGCGGGTATCCAGTGTAAATAGCAGATCCTCTGGAAGCACCAATATAGGACTGGGGAGCGAACTGGTGTTGGTACTGGGCGGGGGGGACGTTGGCAGAGGTCAGCAGGCTGGGCCCCACGCTGACAGGGACCTGGTGCACCAGGGTGCTGGGGTGGGCAGCGTAGGTGGCGTGGCGCGACGAGCCCTGCGGGGAGAACAGGTGGGCGATGGACGTGGTGGAGCCCAGCGTGGCAGCAGTGCTGGGGGCATAAGTGTACATGTGGGGCTGGCTGGACAGGTGGGCACTGGCCGTGGCTGCTGCCAGGTGGGGATGCACTGGGCTGCTGTGCTGGAACGTGTAGGGAGCCTGAGAAATCGTTGACGTGAGGGGGGCCACGTAAGCTTGCTGCCGGCGTGGGACAGCATTGCCGTTTCTCTCCTGGGAGGCCAGCACTGTGGTTTGCTGGTTCTGCAAGGGGAGCGAGTAAATGAGGTTAGTGGTCATGCTCAGGTGAGCAAGGGGCAGCCAGAGCCCCCGATGGACACCTCCATTCCCCCCTGACACACCTACACATCCTCCCTCGCGATGCCCTCCCRCAGATCTGAGAAGGTGACTGCACTTCTACGGGGACAAAGGTGACACTTTTCCTCTGCAATGGGGCAAACTGCCACTCAGGGCTACCACAGCTGGACGAGTGAGAGCAGGTCCTAGATCTGAGCCAGAACTCCTCACACATCTACTCCTCTGCTGTTAGGAGGGTGGAAGCAGGCTGCCCTGTTCTAGCACCAGAAAACCTGTCTGGYGCCCATGGCAGAAGTGAACTGCAAGGGTAGCAACACTCCCTCTCCTCTGAGAGGGGCTGCAGTGTGACCTAGAGATCAAAAGTCCTGACACAAAATGAAGTGAAACCAATCTTCGAATTGAAACATCCAAAGATGTCGGGTGTCAATTGTTAGTTTGAGAGAGAAAGTCCAGTCTTAACCTACTRGTTGGAACTCTGTGAGGTCTAAAGAAAGGTAAAGAACTAAAGAATTTCCTCACACTTGCCTTCAAAGTTACTCTAATTCAACAGCTGGACCTTGGTGTCACCCTCCTGAGTGGCAAGGACCTGCTGTAAGTCAGGTGTGACAAGGAGAACAAAGAGAGACTATGGAGACAACCACACTTGTCCTACCCTGCACCACCCCAGAACAGAGCCAGCTCCAAAGAACTAGCACTTGCAACTACTGATCCTCTTGCAAGCCAGCCTTCCTCCCTGCCTCAGAGGTTCCTGAAGCAGCTGTGAAGCAGCCCCAGGGCAGCAGGGGCAGGTGGGCTCACCTGGCTGAGGTTGAGGGGCTGCACGCCGTTGGTGACCACGCGGTGGGAGCGGTAGCCCGTGGGTGTGATGCAGCATCCTGACGACTGCCCGCTCACTGAGGCCACTGGCTTGCTCTTACTGCTGCTGCTGCTGCTGCTGCTCAGGATGCCTGCAAGATGCCACAAGCTCAGTCCACTCCTCCCCTTCCCACAGCTCTAGGCACCAAACTGACTGTTTCTGTCACAGAGACTTTGCTTTAATTACGATTTCAAATGTGACTAAGAAAYCATCAGGAATGGTTACAGATCTTCCTAAATGCAGCCAAATGTAAATGAAAGGTAAATCTAGCAATGACTATGAAAACAGACYGAGGCTTTCAGAACAGCAGCTGTGAAACCTAAAGCTTGTGGAAAGTCCAGAACTGTGAGGATGAATGTGTGACAGGGACAGGAGAGCACCTGAGCCCTGGCAGAGCACCCTGAGATACCCACCTGAAGCCTGGGTGGCCACGATGCAGTCATTGAGCTGCATTTTCAGGGGTGGRACGATGATGGTGCGGGAGCTGGAGCTGTCAGCAGCAGCTCTGCTGGGCAGCTCCAGGGCCCCCCCAGTGCTCCTGAGCGAGGACAGGGGGTCTGGGGCATAGGGGCTGCTCAGGGACGAGTCCGAGTCAGGGGAGTCGTTGACGGTGACGTAGCTGATGACGTTGGATCTCTGCTTCATACCCARACTGCAGGGGGAAAAAGGACAAAATACAAATGGGAAATGTTCTAGCTTTGCTCACCAGCTTACAGATCTCCCTCTGGGATTTCACACCCTCCCTCCTTGTCCATTAAAACTCGGATTAACTACAGGCACGACAACACAGAGATGTGTTGGGGAATATTCTGTCTTATGCAGCTCTTCTGAGCCTGCCCAGGGCTCACACACCGTGTTCCCCCCTCTCCCTGATGCATGAGCTGAGCCCAGCAGAGCCCAATGAACAGCCCAGCCCACCTGGCAGGTTTGTATTTGCTGTCCTCCTCCTCGTCAGTGTCGCTGCGGATGGTGATGACGCTGACAGGGGGGCTGGGAGTGTCGGGGATGACGATGGGCTGGTGCTGCTCCTGCACGGGGACCAGCACGTTGGAGGAGGACGAGGTGGAGCGCAGCGGGCTGCTCCCAATCAGAGAGTACACTTGGGTGGGCACAGGCTCCAGAGATGAGCTGGGCCTGCAGGGAAAGCACAGCAGGGTTCAGCTCCAGCTCAGACAAACAGCATTAGGAACATACAAGCATGAACATGGATACATGAATAGAACCTCAGTGCACACACTCAAASAGCAAAGTGCCACAGACACAGCCAGAGGCACTCAGGGATGCTCTGAACAGAACTGAGCCACCTGAACACTGCCAGAAACTGCCACCCCTCATCCAACACTTCTGTCACTTGCACTGCTATGGCACCAAGAGCCCAGGAGTGTAAAACCCCTCTGATCAGGACAGCAAAGCACTTGATCAACCATGTCCTTGCTCTCACTGAAATTAATATAATTTAAATCAGTGACAGCAGCACAAAGACTTTTTCCAAGACATCTTTAAATGCAATTGTAGCATAATAAAGTTACACCCTCAATGCCTCCATGATCAGAAGATGGTTTATTCCCACCAAAAAAGCAACCTCCACAAACCTGTGGCTTTTCTAAGACTGGGAAAGGAAGCAATGGACTCCTTACTTGGCTGTGCTCGGTGCTGGCTGCTTGTTCTTCTTTGCTGGCACATTGCTGCTCTGCTGCTGCCTCACAACATGAGCAACCCCAACATTCAGAGGCTGTGCTGTGGCCAATGTCACGTGGTTGGTCAGCAGAGATGGCTGTTGCATGAGAGTGCTGTACTGATTTCCATGGGAATGTGCATTCCTGGAGCAGAGAAGAAACAAGAGACCCAAATCCCATGACTACACTGCAGGAACCACGAGCCTCAGCGAGCCCCTGAGGGCAAGGGAGACATTGTGATGGATGTATTCCCACTTGGCAGGGAGCTGGAGCTCCTGCAATCCCTACCTCCAGTCAGCCAGCTGCTGGCTGCTGCCGATGGTCTCTGGGATCACGGCTGCAGGCTGGACAGAGTTGTGCAGAGCAACCCCTGGGAGCTGCTGCCAGGTGGAAGGGAGCAGGATCTGCTGGGTTCCCCCCGGCCAGGCCTGCTGCAAAACAACAAACACAGACACAAGGATCACTAGGCTTCAGTTCCTGCAGGGGCAGGCAGAGATCTGTCCAAGCAATAAATGCACCAGGGTGGACTGTTAGCTTGCAGAGATGCAGCTCATCCTTGCATGTTTTCCCAAGGACAAGAAAATCAGAGGAATGAGCTTCCCCAGCATTTTGCTGATCTCTTTTGTCACTGCTGTCACCTGGAGAAAACAGTGTTTATATCATGCTGCACATGCAGCCAGGTATTGCACTGCCAGGTGCAGCAGCAGTGCTTGGGACTCTTCCTGAATGTAAACTCACATCACTGTTCTGCTGAAAGGACCCAAAATRTGAAACCAATTTGGTCCTTTCTGCTTTTCTGCCTTGCAGGGCTCACAAGAACTGAGATGGTGTCATTATTGTGGAAATTCACCCACCTCAGCTGAAGCATTTAAGAAAAGCCACATTGAGAGATAATTTGGTTACACGAAGGCAGGTTCAATTCATTAATATTATCACTGTTCCAAATAAATTTGACAGCATAATATTTTCATGATTTTGACAATATATGGCTTTCTGTCCTGCAGCTTAAACTGCAAAACCTGTTGTTTCAAATTCRGTATTTCTGCAAGTAACAGATCCACTTAGTACAAATAAATACCAGTTCCGAACAAGAAGCCTTCAAAGCAGAGAGCTGCTAAAACCTCTGCCAACATAAGCGGAATAATAATAATAACAATAACATTGAAAAAATAAAAAATAAAAAGAGAAATATGTTAAAAGTCACACCATGCGTCTTTCCAAAAGCCAACACCTGCACAAGACAAAGCAGAGAGTTTAATACAGCAAGATATAAATTCCCAATGAGAGGCAGAAATCGGGCCTTCCAAGCGACGAACTGTTTTGACAGAGGAAGGACAAAAATATGCAAAGCTTAGCAAATGGCTAATGCAAACTCAGGGGAAGCAGCAAGGGAGAAGTGTTGGAAGCACTAAAGGTGAGCAAATTCACGCCAAAGGCTCCCAGAATCCAAACAGAACTAGTAAAGTCCTCCAGAGAAACTCAGAATGCAGGCTCAGAGTCTGGAGACAGCCGGCTCTGATCTCCACTGCTGTACAGGGGAGCTGAACCTCAAGTCCACTGCACACACACAGCAGAACAGAATTTGCCTGTTGAATCAAAGCCCAAATACACTTTGGAAAACATCACTAACAACTCACTTGTGTCCCAAGCTCTGCTATAGTCACCCCTTGCTGTTTTTGGAGCCCAGATTGCAGCCTTTCAGCAATCAAAATTCAACAGGAGGAAAGAAGAAGCACCCCTGGGTCTGTTTAGCTCAGAGCTGTGACCAGGAGAACCCCACTCTCCTGCCTTCCCACCCCCAGAACCAGGGAGCAGCTCACTTGGTTCACAAGAACTCAAATGAGTGGGTTTAAATTTCAGGACAGGTATGACTCGAGCAAACCCCACTTCAGCAGAGGTCTCCCTCTCGGAAGAAAATGACATTCAAACTACCACTTTAAAGCCACAAGAAACAACATGGTTCACACAATGGAATGTGCTTTGAAGGACATGTGAGGATACCAGCACTTCAGTGCACTGCAATGTTTTCATAAGCTTCACTGATCTGATTCTGGAGTTTTACAATGACTTCTTTGTGGCACTTGCAAAGTTGTTCTGATGYAGGTGCCAGAATACAGAAGAGGACAATTTTGCAAACGTACATTTCTTAAAGGTGCGTTCATYCCTTTCCCCCATCCTTTTTTAAAATTGTTCCAAATGACCTAAAAGCTAGCTATTGCCATTTTGGATACTAGAGCTCACCTTTAATTTCAACCAAGAAATACATATCAACTGAAAGTACTGTGAGGAACAGAATCTTTATCTGGATGAAGCAAGCTACGTGCGATTGGCTATAAATAACAAAAGGCCAGAAAATTATTGTCAATGTTCAAGAGAGGTTAAGAGAAATCAACTGCTAGAGCAATACATTAAAGGATTTGCTGTCATTAGGGATTTTAGCCTGTGCTTAATGATCTGAAACATTTCTCCATACAAAGCAGCTTTACACGTGTTGCAAACAATATATGGAGCTAACTTGCCAAGTAGGTCAAATTCTGGCCATCCAGGTACCTGTAGCAGAGTCAAGCTAAAGACTGATTCCTTTGTATTCCACAATCAAAAGGCAAAGATAGGAGAGTAAGTGAAGAACAAGAATGATTACAACTCTTCTAGGGTCTAGTTTAGAAGAGCTTTCAATACTAGGCTAGCAAAGGTAATAGTCAATGGATCTGGATTCTTTACAGAGCCACACTAAACGTCAGAGTCAGACAGTGCTTCAGCAATGTTGGGGAGGAAAACAACAAGACATTAAGATGTAGCAAGAACACAGCCACAAGATGGCACATGCTTCCATGCCCTCTGCAAGTCTAAGTTAAAACAAAAACTCAGTTAGTGAACACAATCAAGGGAGGCAATTACCAGTACTGCAGCCGTCTGTTCGACCAGCGCCGGCCGGCCGGCTGCGCAGTTCAGGGTAAAGGGCACCGCATACTGCGGCGTGATGGTGGCTACTTGAGGATGAAGAGTTGCTACCATTAGTGGTGTACAGCTTCCCTGAAATGTAGATCAGGCAGTGAGTGAAACACACGAGCTGAGGCAGGTCAGTGCAGGTCAGTGCGCTGGGCAGGGCCGGGCGCGGAGGGAAGGGACGCACCGACACCGACACCAGCACCAACACCCAGAGCCTGCACTGCTCCACAGGCACCTCCAGGGCCCCCAGGAGAGCACGAGGAACTGGCAATCTCCAGTCCAGGGACACAGTTTAACAGTCAAAACAAGTWGGGGAAAAATTTGGGGACAGGACCTCTCCGATGACACAGTTCAAAAGTCCAAATGAGCTGGGGAAAAATTTGGGGAGGGGAYGTCTCTCTGATGACACATTTCAAAAGTCAAAGTGAGTTCAGCTACTGGCACTTTACTGGGTCCCACAGGGCAAGTGACAGCCACGCTGCACTAGCCATGGCACAGTGCACCCCAGGCAGCTCCCTGCACTTGCTGTCAGACCTTCAAATCCACACACAGAACTCTTGGGAAAAGGTAAACTATGGGATTTCATGGAAGGCACAGCAGGTCTTTGGTGTCACGAAAGAGCAAAGTTATCCGTGATGAAACCATCCAGACACGTATTAGTCCATCAAATGTCTAATTTAAATTAGATTCTTGGTGTACAATTTGCACTCTTGGATTCAGGTGGGCCCGCAAGTGGATTCTGCTTTTTGGATACTGTGACCTGTATCATTAATGCTAAAGAAACCAGCAATCACAGAATGCCACCTAAACATTTGGACTGAACAAACTAAAAATTACTCCTCTACAAGATCTGTAAGTGCAATATGCTGCCTGAAAAGTAAAACTAACAGAGTACGTGTTAATGCCAGCAGAAACTAAAACTATGCAAATAAATAAAAACGCACTTAATTATAAAGGCAACTACAAATTTTCAGTGAATAAAACTTGTAAATCACCAGGCACTTATTGTACATTAAAGGATTACTTTTTGGAAWTTAAAATTGCTTTAATTTATGACACAGTACTAATATTTAAAACAGCATTTTTAGAATGATTTGTGAATTTTGGTATTGTATGTTGCTTAAACTGCAAACTGCAGAAATAGRTATGTCATTGCTACACAATAATTCACACTAAGACTGTAACTAGCTGAGGATTCAGAAATAATTTTTTTGATTTAAAGATGAAATTTTAGCATGAGTAATCTGTGTTGTCACCTCTGTTTACCGGGATCTCACTTCTCACAGCAATGATTTCTCCTGCCACGTTTTTAAAGTGTAGGCAAAAATGACCAGCACTGCCTTACAGGCACTGTCCATGCCTGAAAAACACAGCCTGTTTTTAGCAGCTGAAAACCACATATTTATTCCCATTATTAAATCAAACTCCTAAAACCAGGGAGCCACATGACATAAAATAGTTCAGACTTTAAATATTCCAGAAAAACAAAACAAAACGAGAAAATACTGTCTTAGAAGTGACCTGCATTTAACCTTTCAGGGTGTCCTGAGAACCCCCTGCACTCAGGCAGGCTCTCCTGGATGGTGGAATTGCARTTGAGCTACGAGGGGTTTGGGGTGGTTTTTTTACCTGTGTGAGAACTCCAGACTGGATYTGCAGTGGCTGTGCTGCAGGTGCTTGTGGCACAATTGGGACAGCATTTTCCATCCTGACTGGGAACCCAGAATGCTTTGTAGTTGCCTGAAGTCCAGCTGTGGAGGACAAGACACATCACTMAGCTGCTGCACTATTCTTTCATTTGTTTCCAAAAATCAAATTCCTACTAGGTAAGGGCAGAGAATAGGGTGGGATTAAGGGATAGAAAAGCTTTGACAAAATCCCAGCTGAAAGTAAAACACCAGCTGAACATCAACTTCTGCACCCTGGGATCCTGCAGGGCCAYGATGGACAGCTCAGCTCTGGGGAGTCTGGTTTGCAGAAACAGTGCCACAGACTCCAATTCCAACTTGCTTGAGACAAGTTTGAAGTTCAAGCCTTACACCATCAGTTCCCATGTCACAAATAACCCTCCAGACTAAGACAATCCAGGAATCAGCATACCTACAGAACCCTGAGGATGAACAGAGGCATGAACAGAGCTGCCTGTGCTGAGCTCACTGACCCACAACCTGTGACAATCTGCAGGTGGCAAAAACCTGCATCAGGGCTGTGAACTGAGGCTCAAACACCAGATATTTACTGTTGAGATAACAAACACAGCAACACACACTGATTTTCAGGCAGGTCTGGCTCCTCTGTTCCCTGCTTTCTGCGGAATGCTGCTGTGTTCAGTTTGGGGGGAAAAACTGGTTGAGCAACCAGCTGGAGCCTGCAAGCCAGGCAGGCAAGGTCCTGTCACCTGTTCCAGCACGACCTGGAAGGGGATCAAGCTGCCTGCACATGTCTGACCTGGTTCTGCACCTCCATCTGATGCAAGAGCCCCGTGTGACACCCACAGAGAGCTCTGCTCTAGCCAGGCTTTTCTCAGCTTGGTCCAAATCACAACTTCTCCTGCCTTAACTGGCTGAAACCTCAGCATCACACAAAGGGTTCYTGGCTTACTTTGAAAAGCAGGGGGACAAACAATGAAGGTCTGCTGGAAGGGGTCTGTCTGTGTGCAGATCTGGGTGGTTCCAGGCTGCAGGGAAACACTCTGCTGAGCCACTCCTGCCACTGGGGCTGCAGAGGAGGGGTACAGGGCAGACTGGTAGTTGAGCAGGGAGACGTCTGAGTTGGCCAGGGAAAGAGTAGCAGCAGCAGTGGAATTGGAAGCCAACACACTGGCCTAGAAAAACAAACAAAAAATCACTTATCTCCTGTAATTTTATCTCTCCTTGTTATAAAACAAACAACAGGAACCATCAATATAAAACTAGGAGGAAAGCACCTGGAAAATGTTTGAGGTAAAAGGCTTAAGACAACACAGAACAAAAAACATTAATTGCACCCAATTAACTTATGTTGCTGAACTGACAAATTTTCAACACACAAAGCAAAGAGGCTCCTTGGTCTGAGTTTTGGAAAATTAGACTTTGAGACAAGACTATGCATTTTGGAGAGCAGTTTAAATTTTGGCTTGAAGGCACCAAATCAGCCTMCTCCTTGTCTTTGATTAGGATAAAACAGGTGCAAGATGCTATACCTGGTTGTGTACTGTGTTGAGCTGGTTGTTAAAGCTCATTGTCAGGTTTGTGCTTGTGTTAGGAGCAACGTGAGTGGTGAAAGGGCTCTTGATCTGATTCACTGTATCATACATGTTCACTCTTCTCTTGCAGATCTCCATGTTCTGAAAGCAAGATTTCACACTGGAACAGAATGACAGAAGGAAAACATCAGATTTGTAAAAACAGGACACAGATGTGACAGATTCCCAACTTTATGCACGTGCTTTAGGTTTAGGTTCTTTTAAACCAACAAAGAATGTCCTAAAACATGAAAAGGAAGCTTATGAACATTCCATTCCTTACACATGCCATTGCTATTTTCAGATCAGCCAGGAACTGCAGAAAATAGCCCTGACAGAAAGCTGGGAAGTGCTGCTCTGTGATTCCAGCAAATCCTGAAACAAAACAACCCATCCAAGGGAGCTTACTGGTTACTGTGGGGGAAGTCCAGCAGATGTGCCATTGTAACAAACGAATGGTTCAAAGTCTTCAGTGGAGTAATTCTCTTATCTGCATCAATTGTCAACATTTTCTTCAACAAATCAATGTATTCCCTTCGGTCAGCCTTCTCTGCCAACATGTCGGTCCCTTCTAAGTCTGTAGACATATTCACCTGGAAAATCACACGGGAGCAGTTCACACAAGCATCAAATTAACTGCTGCCTAACAGTTCAATAACGTCACATCACACAGAAATAGTTATTAGGCATTTCTGTCTCTTAGCCAGACCAATTCCAGGTATCACAGTGCTAACACTGCCTTTCCCTTGCTCGTTCTAGGAGAGAAAGTCAAACTTGCACATGGAATTCTCTTCTCAACAGGGAGTTGGGTCCATTCAAAGGGACCAACCAGGCTTTATTCTCCACTCACTRGCAAAATGCCCTCATCTTTTGGGGKAATCTACAAGGGGCTGGCAARCCAGAATGATTCCAYCTTCTCTGCACAGATGTAACCTGATGGTAACAGCTACAAAAGCAACAGAAAATTGATATTTAAGATTTAAGGCCTCATGATATTTTAACCACTCAGATATTCCTTCATTTTACCWCTAAAAAGAGAATGAAAATAAGAATGATCTGTAGTTCTTGTCACTATTTCCAAAGTCTCATAAGAGGYTTAATCCTACAAACACATTTGAAGGGGCTCAGCTCCCCTACTGCTCTACTATACTGGGAACAGGCTGGGCACACTCCTGCTAACACACTGAGGCATAAGATAACACAAAACATTTCAAACAGGCTTATAATTAACATTTTGAAYGTTTTTAATCCACTGATTTCTGATGCAAATTGGCACCATTGTAAACCTCCATCAGTGCTCTGAAATGGCAGTGGAAGAGGTGCTCCAGCACAGGAGCCTCATTTGTAGAGATCSCCGAAAAAAATGAAAGTTACTAAATTATATGTGGAAAATTAATGAGTTCTCTGTGTCCCAAGATCCCCACACACCTGCGCCATATCATCCAAACAGTTGAATATATATTTCCGAGCTTCTTTTGATTTTATTCCTGTTTCCAACTCATGTTCTTCTGGGGTCTATAAAAGAAAACATTCGTATAAACTCAGATATTGAGCACTGATAAGGAAAAAGCAGCAAGAAATTGCTGAGGCAGAGGATCAATTGCTGCCTTCAGACACACCACACACCAGCAGGTCAAACCAAAGAGCCCTGGGATCCCATTCCCTCAGCTGGAAAGATCATTCACTGCAAAGCTGAATTAACAACAGCATGACTTCATTGCAAGGCTGYCTTGGGTAGTGCATTAGCCAGAAGAACTGAAGGTTCTGATTTAGAAAGAGGCTATAAATATTTTAAATCCCTCTTCTACAAAGAAGAAAGGCAAAATTCYCCTCTTTTTGCTGCTCAAAGGCAAATCAGGCCTAAATCCCATTCTTTYCTGTCCTCTGCCAACCCAAAACCAGATTCCTGATAAACTAACAAACCCATCACAAAAYACTCCATATTTTACTGGTTGGACTGTCAGGAGATGACAACAAGATGACACACTTCCCTGGGAATGAGCAGCCCAGAACGAGCAGCCATTATCTCCGTGAGGAACACCCACCCTCTGCTGGTGCTCTCATCACTGCTGCTTTTGTCAGAGCAGCACCAGGAGCCCTGCACAGCTCCTGCAACCTCAGACCCCCAGCCAGGCACGCTCCAAAGCCCATCCTCACTCAGTGTCTGCACAGCACCCAGAACTGCCTGGGAATTTCTATCAAATCTTCAATGAAAAGAGAATTGGGGATGGAGGAGACAGACAAACCTTGAGCCTCCACAGTGGGTATCCCAAATTTGGATCTCTGTTAAAAAACCTGCTTGTTTTCGTTCCTGCACTGAGAAGATACTCCGCTGGAAGGCCTTGAGTTTGTGAAATATAACGAATCTRGGAAAGAAAATTACAAAAGTGAGGACTCCCACCATAAACAATTCACAGCGAATGGGGTAATTAACAGCCAGGTTTTTCACAGCTAATAGGAAATTATCCATAAAGAAAAACTGCCCAGATATGAAAAACTGCAAAATTCAAGGGACCATTTCAAGTATTTATAAAGCCACTTTTGTAATCATGCAAAAATTTCAGGTTTTAAAWGCATCTTTCTTATTTTATGGAAATATTTTTTGCTAAAGTATATGCAAGCAGACTGTAGGCTTTTAAGACATTAAACAGTGTAAGAAATAGACATGTTGAGGGAAAAATACCACAGAATTTATCACATATGTATAAATAATTAAAGGCATGATTATCCAAGCAACATTGCTGTGCCTGCCTACACAATATGCTAGGCACACAATTTCAGAATAACATCATGGCAAAGCTCTCACTGACCAAGAAATCAAGACCAAATATCCTCAAACACATTTACAACACTTATTTTTACATGTTAATAAATGGCTCCGAATTTTGGAAGATGCACTTGAATCCTTGTGATGGTATTGATAAGACACTGGTAAAGGGATWACAATTAAAAAGCTTTGCTCAGAAGGAAAGAAAATAGCAAATGTATAAAAAACTCCACATTGTTTAGGTAACTATGCCTCGATCAAGCCATCAATTACAGACCATTTACAGCTCTTTAGCATTTCTTATTTRCCAAACTCCTGCTATGGCACTGTGCCAAAACAGGGCACTGTCACAGCTTGTGATCACAAGAATTTATGGGCTCACTTTTCAATTAAGTCAAGGTGGATCCAAGTGTTTGCACGTGAATATTTCTTGTATCTACACAATAGTTCAGGTAGCAGTTCTATTTTTACAGSACAAACTTTTGCTTTACAGCCAAAGGGCGTTTAAAAAAAAAAGCTGTAAATCCCATCCCAGCCCAGGAACTCATTTCTGGAGAGGTTCTCTCACAAGTTCCACCTCAACYATCACTTGCTGCTGCAGAATCTCAAAAAAGCCTGAAAGCCAAGTCATCTTCAGTCTTCAAGGGAAATTCAGACATCAAAATGAACCCCATGAAGTCACACCTCACAGAGGGCTGCAAAATCCTGTCATTAAGCAATGGAAAAAGCAGCTCCTCCCCAGCCACCTACACCAGCAGATAAGGTTCTCAGAAATTACACAAAACTCAGTGCACAAGGAAACCACCAGGCCCTATCTCAGCTACTTTCTAACTCATTGTGCTCATTAAGGTACCACTGTGCTTCCTTTGGAAATTTACAGTGCTGGGAAGACACATGTGGGACACTTAGTAAGTTTTCATGTATTTTATCACATMAGGAAAACCATACCAAGCACTGCAACAAGATCCCACCATAAAAACCCCAGTGGAAAAGCTACTCTGAAAAAAACCCCTCTCCCAGACTTTTTGTCCTTTTATAGGCACTGACTAGGCCAGGTAATAATGCCAAGTATCCACAGAAAGGACTAATTAGTTCAAGATGCCTCTCAGAGTCTTGCCCTTGGATTCCAAAGACAGCTTGAGGCTCACACTTTGCATAAAAACTGAGGGTTGCAGTAGGTATTAACAGGGCAGGAATGATAGGCTTGCTCTGTCCCCACATGGAAAAACTGCCCTCATGGTGAAATTACAGAGGGTGTTTCACACCAGGACACACACACCCCGCTTCTGCTTTGGCAGGAAGCTGTTTCAACAGCTCTTGGGTTTGGAAACCAGGGGTTAACTGCAAATTGGCCCCTTTTTTTGGACAGGATACACTCAGCTCAAGTGAAAACACACAGAACTCTGTGCTCCCTGCCCAGAGACAATGGGAATATCACAGAGAGAAAATGAGCTCAGACAGCAGCAATGTGCACTGATGAAAGCTGATGCAGGACACGGGGGGTTCAGGAGAGTTTGAACACAGAAAATCAAGGTTTCATGGGAAGACCCCACATCCCCCAGTGCTCTCACCTGGTCGTACTCAGATGCTCCTGGATACAGAGGCCAGCCCAGAAAGAGCTCAGCAATGACACAGCCCAGTGACCACATGTCAATGGCTTCACAGAACGGCAAACCCAGGATGATCTCGGGAGCTCTGGGAAGGGAAAAGGAAAGAAAAAAGTCAAATCTACTCTAAAAGCWGCATTTCTTCCCTGTAAACCACTCTGGGTAAAGCCCCTCCACACACAAGAAAATCTAAAGTGAAAAAAATATAAAATATATAAAGTGAATTTAAATTATTCACTTTAAAGCAGAAGTCGTTGCCTTGGGTGGCCTAATGGAACCTTTTTTCACTTAGGTGGATTCTTTTATTGCCATGGTGCCCCCCAGCTCCTAGGAGGCCCTTATACCACAGTTACATAAAGCCACTCCTTGAGTAATCAATTTAATTACACATGACAGCGTGTGAGGTGTTCCTGAGACAGCACACAGCATCACAGAATTATGGAGAGACCTTCAAGATCATCTAGTCCAGCCTATCCTACCAGAACTGGGAAGAAAAGCTCTGGCAAACAGAGACYTTTCTAGGAGAAGGTCTTGAGACCCCAGGTAAGCAGCTGCAGGAGGCTGCCTGCTTCATGTGGGAAAGAAGAGCACCTGCAGAGCCAGGAAAAGGAGCTCCTCAGAGAGCAGCTGGGTTTCTATCAGCAGGTTTTCATGCRGGCTTTGCTCAGAGAGTTTCGAGTCTAAAACGGACGCAGAGAGCCCAGCTGGAGGTTGTGTTTCAGGTTTCTGTGCACTCAACCACACCTAATGCAAAATGTACCTGTCTGGCCCAGCCTCTATGGGGAGGTGATAAAAAACCCTCACACTCCAAGCAGGGTTTGCTTCTCTAACAGGTTGGAATTTCAGGGAGATTTGTGTCTGGAGCTGACTCACAACACAGAAGGATGTTTTAGTACAGCTCTTCACCTACACAGAGYTCTGAAACAAACTGAGGCAGTTCCGGCAGGAGAAATTCTGGTCCTACATTTGCATAGAGCACAAAACCCCAGGTGCTGCAAACCCCAGGTGAGCTGCTGTGGGAATTTACCCTGGAAAGTACAGGAAATACAAAAGCCTTGACCTTCATCATGAATAACTAACACAAGAGCAAAGGAAGACAGAAAAGCCCTGAACTCCAGGCCATCCATTTCCTGGTCATGCCCCAGGGCTTGTGTGGCATTTCTGGCGTTTCACTATGGATACATCCATCAGTTGTTAAAAAAGGCTCTGAAACCAGCTCTGATCCCTCTACAGAATTCTAAAAACCAGGGCTTGCATAATGTACAGGTGTCAGTAAATTTGACACTCGTTCTTCTCGACTCTTCAGCCTCCCAACTGTTTGTCCCTGGCAAGAAGTGACTCCCCAGTTAATCACCCCTTGTGCAGTGGTGACACAGAGACACCTTTTGTTTCAGGTGTCTACACAGGTGTCTCCAAAACAGAGGCACTCAGCCCAGCTGCTCAGGCACAGGGCACCTGAGAAAGCACAGGATCAAAAAAGGTCAGGCTGGATGGAGCTTGGAGCAAGCTGGGACAGTGGAAGGTGTCCCTGCCCATGGCAAGGGTGGGATGAGGTTTAAGCTCCCCTCCAACTCAAACCAGTCTRGGATTCTATAAAAAAGATAACCTCACTGTTGCAGTGAGGTCACATTTACTCTTTATTATCCAGATTTTATTACATCTGAGCCCCCAAAACCAGAGCCATGACACACCTCCGGTAATCAGAGTAACAGATCGTCCAAGCTAAGACATAATGACACTCTCCACTCAACACTGATCTGTTTCTACCTTCTTGTTTGGCTGCTCCTGGCAGCTGTTGACTTTGGAAAGGTTTCTCACATGTGAAAATACAAAATGATTGTGCAAGTATGAGCAGYAGCTGATATTTGAATGCTGACTCTCCTGCCAACATTCATATTTTAAGGAAATATGCTAGAATGGATACAACTTTCTACAGGCTAAGTAAGAGGTGCAAACCAGAGGAATCTCTTTCTTCACAAGTAGAAAAAGTACAATTCATACATTTACACAGGAGCCCCCCTTGCCATTACTTTATCATCAGCAAACTGTACTGCTCCTCTTGATTATCCTGATGTAGGAATTTCCAAYTCAGAAAGGACCCAGACCTGTCATATAAGGCATGCTGCACTTGGACTGGCAAACAAACTAAAATATAGCTGGCTTGTGGAATATGCAGAGCATGCTAATCCTTCTCTAGTGTGCTAAAAATTCCCCCCCCCAATTCCAAAGGAAATAGATTTGTGGCAGTTTGTTGGTCTTTCACTCCAGGATGGAACAGACTGACRTATTCCTAAATCTCAATACCCTGATGATAGCAAGTTGAAGTCTCGTATTTTATTCCTTTTAACTAAATCAGTGAACTTCTCATGAGCCACCTGATTTGATTCTGATTGCAGGACAGGGCAGGGAAATCAGAATTTCTCTCAGCTCCTTTTACATCACTGCAATTAGCAGCCTTATGAGATGTGAGCTGAACCAGGACAGCAGGCAGAGGTCACTTCCATAGCTGCTCTTCCAGAGATTAAAGTGATTTTACCAACTTAAGCTCTTTGAAATAAAATCAACAACACTCTTTGCACAGATGCTTGCTAAGCACTGCCTCCCAAAGCTGACAAATACACTCAGGCACTCTCAGAAGAGAAAGGACTCACAGCAGCYCCAGAAAACTGCAAGACTCCCTCCCAGCATTTCCAAACACTCCATGTTTACACCTGTGCTCTGGGATGGTGGGAACACAGAGCCTGGGCAAGTGCAGCAATGCAGGGAGCAGCAGGGCCAGCTCAGAGCTGGATTAGCAGAGTTAGACTTGGCAGCAGGCACTGCTGCTCCCCAGGCCAGCATGGCTGGCACAGAAGTAGGTCATGGAGCCCAAAGCAGAGGTGAGAAATGGATACTCCTGCACTCTGCAGCTCCCCCAACGCTCAGGGCCACCTTCTCATGGCCCAAATTGTCCAGTCCCACAGTCTGTGCTCCACACTGGCCCACAGGCAGCACCAGGAGGCAGGGAGCTGAGTAAAACTCAGCATGGCTGCACTCACATTTAACACAGGACATGAGTAAAGCCCACTCCGTACAGCAGGGAGATCAGTATTGCAGGGATTTTCTATTTCTACACACTGTTTCCTTCCATTGCTCATCCTCCCCAAGAACAAAAGCAACCTGAGGATGGTACTCTCATTTTCAGGTGAGGAAKTACTGCAAAAACATCCTAGAACTGCCACAGGAATTGTTCACTGCAGGGAGCTGATCTGCTCCTACTCCATGATGGCCTTCAGAGCCAAAGAATTCTTCATGGGCRCTTCTGCTCAGTCTTTGAAGTGTGAGCAGTAGAACTGCCCCTCCTGAGTGGGGTCAGGCAGCAGAGGCAGCAGCAGTTTCTGTGGAAAAGGGATCTTTCCACAGCAGAGGTTACCCAACAGGGATTGAAAGCTAAAAGGTGAGCACAGAGAAGTTTATTTTTAATGGCTGACAGAGAACCACAGGAAGAATTGGTCTATGCTCTTTCATTAAACACAGCACTGAAAAAACCAACTTGGAACTCATCTGAACACTAATTTAATGTGAATATGGGTAAAGCAATCCAGTTCTCCCACAATGAGCTGGTTTCTGCACCATCTCTGTAAATTCCTAGATTATGGATTTTAGTAATCATCACCATTTGACTAATTACATATCACTAAATACTAGATTTCCACATCACAGCATTCTTCACTCCAGCCAAGCAGACAGTCCAACGCCACCTAATCCCAGGTTATTTGCCTTTCTGGCAGAGTCAGTCACCCCAGGGAGCTGGAAGGGGCTGGAGTCCAGTGCCCCACACACAGATGGAGCAGGAATTTCCCTCCCTGCAGCCCCTGGAAGATTCTTATCACCCCTCACTGCTTTTCCTCAGCCAAATCTGTTTTCTGAGATACCAGAAAATGGAGAGCACCATGGGCCTCCCCAAACTGCTTTGCTGACACATGTGGCAAGTCAGATAGAGCAGATTCTTCACCAGTGGTCATCTCTTTCCATGCAAAAACAACAAAACTGATGATGTATTTTAGAGAGTGAGTGTTTTTACAGAGCTGGGGGSACAGGGGACAACTGCACTACCAAAAAAAACACACCAATCAATAGTTTGGAATTGGAAAGATTGGTGCCAACAAGCTGAGCAAAGATCATGAGCAATGGATTAAGAAAGGTCTGTATCACATGAAAGGAATGTCATGGAAAGCTGGTACTGGGTGTTGGAGTTAAAAAGTAAAACAACACAAAAACAAAGGGAGCAAGCACACAGGGAGCATGAGGGATGAACAGAGCAAACCTACAATAAGCCAGGCTTTAAAACTGAAGTGAGCAGCCAGGGAAGACATCAAACAGGGCAGAGACACAGGGTGGGGCGGAGTGTCTCAGTCCTGTCTGGTCCCAGCTGGAAGGACTAGATACTAGTTCTGAGTTTTGCGTCAAGTGAGCTCACATTCCACCCAAAGCAACCCTGACAACACAGCACAGACTCTGCACAGCCCTTTGAAGCCAGAAGTTCTTTCTGCATCCATTTATTGAAGTCTGCTGCTACTTAAATTCAAATACAGACTAAACAGAGCCAAGCTGGAGGAATAATTGAAAGAAACAGCACAGCTTGCCTTACACACAGTCTCTGAGTTTTAACGTGTCTGGCCATAATTTATTTTTAATTCTTGGGCAGGAGTAGGGCAGGRGACATCTCCACATATTGTTAAGGGGAGCAGAGATGCTTCTCATCACTGCTCTAAGGGAGCTGCAGGTCTCATGAAAGCATGACTTAGCCAGGGTTGACACAGGAAGTCATGTGCTCCTGAAGGGGGTTCAGACAAAGCTGAAGAATCAGAAGAAACAAAAGCGAATAGAAATTGGCATCCCTTTGACTTCTCTCCCTCCTAAATGTCCAAGGGTAATGGACTAGTTTCAGATCATAGCAGACAACCTCAAATGCACTACTTAACACTTCTCCAGTTTTCCACTTCATACAGTGGACAGGTTATTTCCACAAACCAGTGGACAGGATAAAATCAACTTAGTKCACTGATCTGGGGGGAAAGGAAGGTGCTGGGCTGCAGATTGGGCCACCCTAAGGCAGTCATTCTATTTATTTACATCCAACTTTCAGAAGAAATCTCCAGGAAACATGCAGAGCTGATGATTTCCTGCTGCCCCTCAGCTGGGGTTAGACAGGAAAGCTCAGTGTCTGCAGAAGGAGCCCCCAGCAGGATCAGCCTGAGCTGGCTCAGGGAGCAAGGGCAGCGCTTACCTGTAATAGCGCGACTGCAGGTACGTGGAGCACACGGCCTTGGACACGTGGCTGGCTGACCCAAAGTCTATCACCTTCACTCTGTAGGGCTGGCGTGCAGGATCCACCAACATGATGTTCTCTGGCTTCAAATCCGCGTGGATCAGACCCAAGCTCTTCAGCTTCATCAAGGCAGTTGCCACTTGCTGCAGGATGGGCCGGATGTACTTCAAGGGCAACGGACTGAACTTGTTTTGCTTTAAGAAATCATATAAGTTCTGTTCCAGCATCTCAAAGACAAGGCATGTATGATTCTTGTGTTGAAAGCACTCGTAGGAGCGGACAAAGTTGTACTCATCAGCATTCTCACTGCTCAGGCGAGACAGGATGCTCACCTCGATCTGGCCCTGCCGGGCGTACGAAGGGTGGTTCTTCAGGATTTTGATGGCTACAATCTCCTTCGTGCTACGTTTCCAACATTTCGCCACCTGCCCGAACGTCCCTCGTCCCAGGAATTCCAAGACCTCATAGCTGTTGGTCATAGAGCACAGGATCTCATGCTGGACCAGCTGATAATCTCCCTCCCCACTGGAGCTGCTGCTTTTCGTGGTGACCGTGGTGGTCGTGGCCGCAGCTCCCACCGCAGGTCTGTTTTGCAGCATGAGAGGTGGATGTTCCTCGATGATCTGCACACTACCGTTGCTGTCGACCTCTTCACTTTTCCTTTTTAATCCACATTTTTGGTATGGTTCCAGCAAAGAAACGTTGCTCCTGTGGGTGATGGTCTGGCTGCTCTGGAAGGACGCTGTGGCGCTGCTGCCGGTGCTGTCGGCCGCGGTGACCACGATGTGCTCAACGGAGGGAGCGGGGAGAAGGAGGTTCTGGTCGTAGGCAGGGATGCTGAAATTGGCTACCTGATGAGAGGAGCTGGCTTGCCCTTGAGCTGCTGGGAGGTTTTTGCTGTGGGTATAATACTTGTCACTGCTGCTCTGTCCTGAAACATCCCAGACAGACGGCTCCACTTTCAGTTTCTTGGCACTGCAGAAGGCACTCGAGGATACTGACGGAGGGGAGAACACCTGCAGCTGTGAGGCCATACCTGGAAAGGAAGAGGAGAACTCGTAAGGGGCAGCAGGTTGGGATGGACAAGATCCTCTAGCTCACAAAACCCAGAATGACAAAAAYCCAGCGTTTTTCTGAGCACCATCTGGTGCCCACCACTGAGAAAGGGAATCTCTCTAAGTGCTGCCCTTAGGGCATCACCAAGCGAGGCTGTGCAGATTACTGCATCTGAGAAGCACACGGCTCTTTATCCAGCTCTCTAAAGGCTRAAAGAGTCCCAGGATACGACAGGAATCACAGCATCAATTCSGTTGGAAAGACCTCTGAGATCATCGAGTCCAACCTGGTGACAAAATACCACCCTGTCACCCAGACCAGCGCGCTCAGCACCATGTCCAGTTGCTCAAACACCTACAGGGACGGTGACTCCACCAGCTCCCTGGGCAGCCCGTTCCAGTGTCTAACGAGTGAAGAAATTCCTCCTATTGTCCAATYTAAACCTCCCCCGGCGCAGCTCAACACTCTGTGCTCTTGTCCTGCCGTTCGCTACCCGGGAGAGGAGCCCGACCCCCACCTGGCTACACCCTCCTTTCAGGGAGTCGCAAAGAGCGATAAGGTCACTCCCGAGCCGCCKTTTCTCCAGGCTAAAAAGCCCCAGCACCGGAGAAAACAATACAGAGGATCGGGGGAGCGCAGGAAGCGGGAAGACCCTGCGAGAATTCCGATCCCGTGCCCAGGCCTGTTTCCTAGGCACTGTAAAAACAGACTCGGTGGGAAACCCAACCGCGGCAGGCCCGGCCTCCCCCCGGGGCAGCGCCCGGAAGGCCGCAGCGGAGCCCGCCGGGAGCGGAGCCCGCCGGGCC
>JACDOX010000324.1:101677-132801 GCA_014549065.1 Cardinalis cardinalis
GGGCGGCCGCAGGAAGCGCCGGGGCCGGGCCGGGACCGGGCGGGGCGGGGCCGGGGACGGAACGGGGCTGGGAACCGAGCGGGCCGGGCCGCGCTCCGGGTGTCAGAACAGGGCCCAGACTCTGCTCCGGGCCCAGCGATGGCACCAGAGGAACGGGCAGGAACTGATGCTCAGCAAGTTCCACCTGAACATGAGGAAGAACTTCTGTCCTGTGAGGGACCAGAGTGCTCTGGAGGGTGTGGAGTCTCCCTAACTGGAGCTATTCCAGACCCATCTGGACCCAATCCCGAGCCATGTGCTCTGCCATGACCCTGCTGGCACAGAGACATGGGACCAGGTCAGATGCTTCCAAGGGATTTAGTGCAGTCAGGTCACCATCACCCACTCAAGAACTCCACAGCATTTTTTCCAAAGTCAATGTAACAGAAACTTTTATTTGCTTTCTCGCAAAAGTTGACAGCATTTAAAAATAAAAATTACAAATAGTCTTACCAAAATTCAGACTGAGAGTAAGTTTAGATTACATATTGGGAAAACATTCTTTATTCAGAGGGYGGTAAGGCCTTGGCACAGATTCACAGAGAAACCATGGCTGCCCCATTCCTGGAAGTGTCCAAGTCGAGGCTGGGCAGAGCTTGGAGYAACTTGGTGTAGTGGAAGTTGTCCCTGCCCRCAGCAGGGTTTGGAACTTGATCTTTGAGGTCCCTTCCATCCTCACCCATTCCGTGACTCTATGAAAACCTCAGAAACTCTCACAGCTTCCTGTTTACGTGAACAGCAGCACAACAAGTGGGAACCCCTCCACCAAACACTGTCCAGGAGCTCTGTACCCTGAGACAGGGAGGTCAGTCCTGCAGGGAGGACTCAGTCCTCTGGGCACGATTCCCTGCAGGCTCACATGGAACATGATCCTCACCCTCCCCAGATCTGCTCAGGAAGTCCCAGCCYCCCCGAGCCACAGCCAAGAGGCTCCTGGTCAAGGTCTGTCCCAAAGGTTTTATTGCACAACCCGTGGCTGCCTGTGCCAAGGGCAAAGCCACAGCCAGAAAAACTTCAGCTTGGCAGTGGCTGTGGCAAAACATCCCAAATTCAGCAGAAGGAATCACAAACACACACAGAACATCCACAGAAGCTCACCTCACATGATTATCAAAGTGATTCAACCTTTTCAACATGTTCTAGTACCTTTTCAGAGGACTCCATAAAAAACCCCACGAATATTTTAGGCTTTGGAGTAAGTCCAAAGTGACACACACCMTAGAGGTAATTATGTAAATTCATTCATTTTCTGGTGAAGGAAAGCTTTCACCATTGCAGTTTTTTTAACCTAGGAAAGAAGCCCCTGTGCTGCAGGAACAGAGAGCAGCTCTGCAGCAAGGAAGGAGAAGTTTTTGGAAGTGCTTTGGCCTTGTAATTGGGGAAGCAGAGCCAGAAACCCAACCCAGCATTGCTCTGGGGTGTTCCCTGCAAGGTGACATTACACACTTGTCTCTGTGGAGCACAGGAGCAAGGCAAGTTTTACCTCAGCCTCTCAACAACAACCTAGAGAGCAATTTTCCCCTCTCCACAGGATCAACAGGGCATTCCTTCTGCTTTCCTACTGCTTTGAGAAGTTAGAGCCAACTGAGCTGTCCACAGTGCAGTGATTGACCCTCCCCAGGCAGCTCTGCTSCAGAACCTGCCCTCGCAACACGCCAGCATTTGATCACAGCTTGGTAAAACAGCCCTGAAAACTTGCCAAGGGGAACTCAGCTCGTTCCTGGTTCCTCTGCAAGGCCTTGGCTGAGCTGTTTCCCCCCACTGGGGCTTGGTTCCCAACTGTGGAGCAGAGATAAGCAGCTGGARCATGCTCTATGTGTATAAATTTGGGAGGACTTTGCTCAGAGCATGTTCTGTTCCCTGCCAGGATAACTGAAGGTTCCAAGCATGCAGCCCTCAGATCCCCTCAGCTACTGGGCTGCAGCTTCTCCCTGTCACTGCTTTGACCAAAACACACCTGTGGGCAGCAGTGCAGGTGAGCTGGGAGCAGCAGGCTCAGAGCCTGCTCCCCATGACACTCAGCTGCTGCCCTGGGAGCCAGGAAAACAGGGAAATGGTGGAGACAAGTGTGAGGGACAACAAGGCCTGGAAGAGCCAAATATTTACTGCCAGGAGACTTCATGAAATCTTTTAGGTTGGAAAAATCATTTAAGATCACAGAGTCCAACCATTAGCACTGCCAGTCCAYCACTAAACCCATCTTCAGGGGARGCTGAAGGATGCCCAGAAGCCCCAACAGTCAGCAACTCCAATTTTCTCCACAAGGCCCCACTTTATCTTCCAGTGTTTTAGGACAGCACACAAAAGTAGTATTTAACCACCTAACAGGGAAGAAATGTTTGGCACAAAAATGCCTTGTGCACCTGCTGTGCTGAGGCAAAGATCTCCAACAAACTGTTGGCCAAGTCCCTCCTGCTTCTATTGCCTTTTAAAGCCACAGAGATTTTAGGTTTCCTTGGCTCAGCATGATGGATAATTCCTTCCTCAAGTGGCAGGAATTACCTTTTCAGCTCTAGAAAGTGAAGCTAGCAATTTATTCTGCAGCTTTAACTGAGCACACAGAAAAGGGATGCAGATCCCCAGACTCTGAAGTCTGCAATGTTCACTTGTTTGTGCATGATTAAAGCTCAGATCTACCCCTGTAAAGAATTACCATTTACAACTCCTTTTTGCCCAGAGGCTGACCAGGAAGTTCTCCACCTCATTGACTTTAATAAGTGGATGATAAGAATAAAAGAGGAAAGGCTGGATGCCACAAAACATCARATCTCCCAGGTCATTTGCAACATGCCCAAGTGGAGCAGTGACTCAGAAGGTGAGCATTCCTCCCCAGCAGCATAGAGGCTGCTCAAAGCAGGACCTGGAATTTGGGAGTTCTGGCAGTGCTTCACTCTCCTGCCTGTCAAATGAGTCACTTGAATTTCAATAATATTTAAATAACAGCCTGCATCTCCCAGGCAGCAGCAGCAGCCAGCACACTATAAGCACAGCACTGTCATTTCCATGTTACAAAACGTGCAGGTGTCTCCACTCACACCCACCTGACGGAGCTCTGCAGTTGAGTTTGATCAGGAAACAATCCACACAGAAAACTCCAAGCAGCAGGACACAGGGCCCACAGCAAGAGGCTCAAGCTGCCCCTGGCTGCCCTGTGTGCAGTTCACAGGACACTGTTTGTCACTTCCAGTGTCCCCATGGCAGCTGGCAGGCACAGCCACAGCAGTCCCAGGGACAGGCACTCCTTATGTAACAGGGGTAAACATTGCCATGCCTGGGGAAGCACAGGGCTGGCAGTCAGGACTCATGTTTGCCAAACAAACAGCTTTCCAAACATCCCCACTCTGGCTGTCAACACCCTCACTGTTCTGGACAGCCCTGTTTGTGACTGCTGCATCCAGGGGCACCTCTGCTTTTCACAAGGCCTGGCTTCCCTTCAAGAGCAAACYTCCTTTTCTGTCTCAATTCGGGGAATTCAGCCCATCTAGCTGCCACTTGGAAAGGCCCTGTAGGACACTATGTCCAGAAAATTCTGACACATTTTGCCTGGACAGTACCAAAAGGAGGATCAAGAGAGCTGAGGAACAAACTGGTTTGCTGTTCCAGGACAGTGTCCAGTGACCATTTCCACTCCAGCTGCCCTGACCATGTGAGAGGCCAGTTTGAAATGTTGGCAGTGCTGTTTGGCACAGTCAGCTGCAGTGGGTACCCAATGGTTTGTCACACTACAGACACTTCCCAGCTGTGCCAGGCCGGGGCTCTGCAGCCAATCCAGAGTGGGAAAGTGCCCAACCTCCAACTAACAGAGCCAGTTCTGCTGTTCAGTCACAATCTTTGCAAACAATGCTGCTCAGACTAATCACTTCACACCACGGGGCAGATGTTTCATTATCTCCCATTCCATTTGCCACTGCAGGACAAGAGCAGGCAGAATGGGAAGGCAGAACACTGGCAGTTACCAGGAGTGCTTTGCAATCAAACAGAATTCAGAGGTGCAAGAGACTGCAGAGACTTTAGTGACACACTCTGCAAAGCCTACAACACAAGAACCCAGACAATTCCCACTTTTCCTAGCCACAAACCTGAAAAAGCACTACCAATTAGCATTGAGATGGCACTTTCAGGAGAGCAGGAACCATCCAGCTGCAGTTGGCTGGCTGGATGCAAAAACTGGAAGTATTAGTAAATTGACTAATAGAAAAAAGATAGAAAACAAATTATTGGATTTCAAGGCACTTCTTTTTCTAGACTTCTTTTAGCAGCATTTTTAAAAAGCACCTTAATAATGAACATTTGTAATACACTTTTGAATGAACTGCTCATAATTGGTGAGGTATCATGCACTTACAGAAAGGAGAATCTTTGAGGCCCTCAGATTCCCCCCTTGCTCCTCTAATCACATTCCAGCCATTAATTACTCAGCTGCAAACAGCTCACACCCTCTGCAGCTCTGCTTGAATCAACCTCTCAGTGACTTTTCTAACAGGGGACAGGCAAGTCACTGCAAAAGGTGGACACAAGGCACAAAGAGAGTGGGACCACAGTGCCCAGTGTAGTGTGGGACACAGCAGATGTAGAAATAAAAAAAAAAAAAAACAAGTTTTTAAGTAGTACCGTCTACAAACGGTCTCTAGTTTCCTCTTTGTCCTCTATAAAGAGGTAAAGAAAGCGAGCTGAGCTCCTCTCTCCTAATGGGAAACCTGAGCATGAAGCAGAATGAAACAGTGCTACCTGCTGCACTAGCACCAGCAACGTCACACAATTTTTCAGGGYGTGTCTTTCTTCCGAAGAAAGTCTTCTACCAGCTGATCAAACTTCTGTGAGGAGAACTGCTTTAGGACGTGTAAGGGAGTGAGTAAATACTGCTCTGCAAGTCCAGTTGCAAGGTGCTCACTGGAAGCAGGTGCAGCTCCWGCTGCTCCCAGCTGTTCCCCACTCAGCTCTTCCTTCTCACCCCTGTGAGAAGTGCAGCGTTCTTTTGAGCAGAGAGCTGGCTCACAGTAGTGCTGAGGACCTTTAACGTCCGTAAACACTTCAGGTTTCTCAGTATTTTTCTCTGGGGAGTCATAAACGACCCCTCGGGGCACAGAACTCCCCAGGGCTCTTTTCCAGAGACTTGTGGGTTTCTGCCTCCTCCTTCGGSTTTGCTGTTGTCCAGACTCTCGCACAGGCTTTGAGACTGTGAAGTCAGGAAGTACCTGGGGAGCAGAGCTCAGGTATTCCTGAAAGTAAACCTGGCACATGTCATCCTTCACAATGGGAATGATGGAGCAGGGTTTCAGCCACTTCACGAACTCTCGCAGCTCCTCAAAGGACGAGTGRTCCGAGTAGGGGACGAGGTGGATGTTGGGGTGGGTGACCTTCACGGGCCTGCCCGTGGGGATGATGGCGATGGTGGGGTGCTGCGCGTTCCAGGTGACCAGCGTGTCCCAGCAGATCTCGGCGACATCCACAGCCCGGATCCAGCCCGTGCCCTCCTCGGCGGTGAACACATCCGGCAGCTCCAGCAGCCGCATCTGCTCCAGGCGCCAGGGGCTCACCACCACCCACGTGCTGAACTCCAGCGCCAGCTCCACCAGCAGCATCTCCTTGCCCAGGGTGTACACACCTGCCAGGGGAGCGGCGGCTCAGGGACAGGGCAGGGGGACACAAGCCCTGGTTTGGGCCGCGCTGGCAGARGGGAGGGCGGCACTCACCGATGACCACGTGGTGCTGCGGGTGGGCACGGATGAGGTGGGCAGCCTGGCGGGTGGCCAGCGCCCGCGAGGGCAGGGCCCGCTGGGGGTGGCAGTGCGTGTTGTCCAGGTACAGGCGGTCGATGTGGCGGCCCCTCAGCGCCGGCTCGCCCTGCATGGCACTCGTGTAGCGGAAATCTCCTGCAAGGACAGGGATGGCAGGGCAGGGCCCAGAGAGGGTACTGAGTTTCCCCCTAACGGAGGATATTTCTAGGCCGTGTGCTCTGCRACAACCCTGCTTGGACAAGGCGTTGGTGACCCWCTGCGGTCCCTTCCAACCYAACCCATTTTGTGATTCTGTGATTGTGGAACCTGCCCTGTACCTGTGTAGAGGATGGTGCCGAAAGTACCCTCAAAGAGGAACATAACGGAGCCAGGGCAGTGGTTGGAGTCGATCAGCGTCACCGTCACCTCACCCACGACATGGCTCTGCCCCACCTCCAGCGGCCGGATCCAGCACTTCAGCACCTGTAGGGGCCAAGGTGAGGGCAGGGTAGGGCAGGAGAGATGACAAGGGCTGGGACAGGCATATGGGGATGCCCAGGCGATGAGGGCAGAGGCGGGCGGGACACACCTACCTGCAGGCGGTGATGCAGGAGGCGGGCGGTGAGCGGGGAGCAGTACAGCGGGCGGCTCCAGGTACTGGACAGTCCCACCGTGTGGTCCGAGTGCATGTGGGACAGGAAGAAGAGGCGAGCACCGGCCGCCTTCCGCAGGCTCCAGAAGTCCACGGCGATGGGGGTCCCGGCCAACACCGTCCCGCTCATGGTGGGCGAGGACCCCGCTCCCCTCACACCGGTTTTGGCGGGAAGCGCCGCGCACGCGCAGGCGGCGCGGGGCGGGGCCCGGCAGCGTCACTGGCGCGGGGGTCACGTGGGCGGGGCGGTGGGGCCGGCGGGCGGAGCGGCACCGGCACCGGCACCGGGATCGGGATCTGGATCGGGATCTGGATCTGGGACCGGCTCCTAGGATTCCGAGTGGGACCGGCACCGGCGCTTAGGAGCGGCACCGGCGCGGGGCCATGCCGTACCTGGGCGGCGAGGAGGCGCAGCGGGAGCTGCGGCGGGCGCTGTCGAACCCGCACGTGCAGGCGGACCCGGCGCGGTACCGCGGCGCCGTGCTGCGCGTGATCCGGTACGGCGGCCGGGCCGGGCCGGGCGGGGGGCGCGGGGCCGCGCCGAGCCCCGCTGAGCCCCGTGCCCGCCCCGCCGCAGGCTGATGGCGCAGGGCGCCGACGTGTCGGGGCTGTTCCCGGAGATGGTGAAGGCGGGCGCGGTGCCGGACGTGGTGCAGAAGAAGCTGGTGTCGTTCTACGTGCGCGCCCAGGCCCCGCGGCAGCCGCAGCTGGCGCTGCTCGCCGTGAACTCCCTGCGCAAGGACTGCGCGCACCCCAGCCCGGCCGTGCGGGGGCTCGCCCTGCGCACCATGTGCGGCCTCAGGTGCGCCGGGGACCGGGGGGGTGTCCCCGGGCGCCGTGCCCCGCTGACGGCCGGCTGCCCTCCCGCAGGATGCCCGGGATCCAGGAGTACCTGCAGCAGCCGCTGGTGAGCGGGCTGCGGGACAAGGCGTCCTACGTGCGCAGGGCGGCCGTGCTGGGCTGTGCCAAGATGGTGAAGATGCAGGGGGACTGCGAAGTGGGTGAGTGGCTGGCGGCCGTGGGGCTGGGGGCACGCAGGTGATGCGTTCGTGATGTGCGTTCGGACTTCAGGGCTGTCCTGGGGTCCCTGTGCTGCCCCTGTGTTGTCACGGCTACAGGGCAGAAGGGGAGAGAAAGGGGAGGGTAATGAATGAAAGACGGAGAAAATTGCAGTGTGCCGACAGATCCTGATGGCAGGAGCTCTGTGCTTTGCAGATGGTGCTCTGGTGAAYGAGCTCTACAGCCTGCTTCGTGACCAGGACCCCATTGTGGTCGTGAACTGCCTGAGGGCCTTGGAAGAGATCCTGAAGAAGGAGGGAGGTGTTGTCATCAACAAACCCATCGCTCATCATCTCCTCAACAGGTTTGCTGTCTTTGGCATTAAGATGGTGCTGGAGGCTTCTCTTGTTCTCGTGTTTTCTATGCAGAGAGGCAGTTCCTGGGGGACATAAGGTGTTCCTGCCCTCCCTGACTCTGCCCCTGTGCCCCTGGCAGGATGCCTGACCTGGACCAGTGGGGGCAGAGCGAGGTGCTCACCTTCCTGCTGCGCTACAAACCCCGCAGCGAGGACGAGCTCTTCGACATCCTCAACCTGCTCGACGGCTACCTCAAGAGCAGCAGCCCCAGCGTGGTGATGGCGGCCACCAAGCTGTTCCTGGTGCTGGCCAGGGAGTACCCAGATGTGCAGGCAGATGTGCTGGTGCGGGTGAAGGGCCCGCTGCTGTCTGCCTGCACCTCGGAGAGCAGGGAGCTCTGCTTCACCGCGCTCTGCCACGTGCGCCAGATCCTCCGGAGCCTGCCCGGCCACTTCAGCAGCCACTACAAAAAGTTCTTCTGCTCCTACTCGGAGCCCCACTACATCAAATGCCAGAAGATGGAGGTGCTGTGTGAGCTGGTGAACGATGAGAACGTGCAGCAGGTGCTGGAGGAGCTCAAGGGTTACTGCACTGACGTGTCGGTGGAGCTGGCGCAGGGAGCGATCTTTGCCATAGGTGAGAGCTGTGCCTTGCCTTGGCCGCAGCCCTGCACCTTTCAGGGGGGCTGTGCTCTGCTGAGGGGTGCCTGGGCAAGCACCAAGTCACTGCTCTGTGCTGCAGCAGCACAGGCAGCAGCCTGCCCAGGGGTGGTTTGTGTCAGAGTGTTTCTGAAGCACTGGTTGTTTCAGGAGTCCTGGCTTTGAGCTGCTTCAGGTTGTGCAGAAAGTCCTTGAATCTCGTGTGAGGAGATGCTCTAGAGAAAATGTGCCATTTCATCTTGTTAAGGAGCCTTCTAGCATTCAGTAAAGCTGTGCAGGGGGTGGAAGAGATCTAATACCTACTTGTCCTTTGAGTTGTGRTGGGGGCAGAGTTAAGGTGATAGTTTTGGTTTTGTGAGCTTTAAAAATAGGTGAATTATTACAGTRTTCATAAGGAGAAAGTTGGAGATGATAAAATGCTTTTTAAAATGTATTATATTTAAGGAAAATACAGAAATCTTCTGAGGTGTGACCTCAAACAAAAGAGCATGTCCCTGRTGTGGAGAACAAGCTCATTTGGCCACACTTTCAGAAATAGTAGTCAGCAAGGAAAGGAGGGAGACTGTTCCATTAAAGAGAGTTTATGATGAGTAGCTGGGGTCACGATTCCTGTTTCACTCTGACAGAAGGTTGATTTTTTTTTTTGTCTTTTTGGCATCCTTGCAGCCAATATTGCCAGGACATACACAGAGCAGTGTGTGGGGATTCTGACAGAGCTTCTGGGGCTTCAGCAGGAGCACATCACCTCAGGTAACCACTGCTGCTGGTTTCTGCTCTCAGGAGGTGCCTTTGCTGGGGCTCCTGATCCCAATCTCAAAGGCACTTGGCTTTCAGTTTAACTGGAAGTTTTCCAGGTGGGTTGAGGGTATGAGGTGTGTTCCTTCTGCAGGAACTGCTCTCTGYGGAAAAGGAGATGGTTGTAGCTGTGCTCATGCTTCTTTCTGGCTGCCACCTGCTGACTCAGGGAGTGAGGGGCTCAGCAGAGATGTTTTACTGTCTGTTTGAGAGCCAAGATGATTAATAGATCTTTTAAATCTCAGTGATTTCTGTTCCTCACATAATAGTCTGATTCAGTTGTGCCCAAGCTTCCTTTTTTCTTGTCTGCCCTCAGATCCACCTTCACATCAGTGCTCTTCCTGCTGTTCTCTTTTAACTGGTGTTGCTCTCTGATTTGAAAACCACACACTTGCACTCAGCTGTTGAATTCCATCTCAGGAGCTGTTTTTGTGTCTGAGTGGGCAGCAAAACCTTTCAAGTTTTGACCTAAAGTTCACGAGCCTCATTTTGGATCGGGGTCAGGTTTAATTTGTCATTCTAACCTCGTGTGTCTGAAGCATCGTGAGTCAGAGGCTTTTTAAAGGCTGGCAGTGGCCAGAAGAGAGGCTGCTCTCCAGCAGAGGAACAATCTGAAGTCTCAGTGTTTTATTTTAGACCTGGTGCAGCTTTGCTCTGACAAATGCAGTGTCATGGGATTGGGAAGGAGGGTGTCTCAAATCCCAGTCTCAGGCAGGGCA
Source organism: Cardinalis cardinalis (assembly GCA_014549065.1). NCBI lineage: Eukaryota > Metazoa > Chordata > Aves > Passeriformes > Cardinalidae > Cardinalis > Cardinalis cardinalis. The sequence continues at coordinate 111,614 of JACDOX010000324.1, forward strand.
CTGACCCTCCTGGCTGAGATTTGCAAAGCCCCTTGAGTGGAGGGCTTTGAAATGATTTTTTTTTCTTTTCCCTAGTGGTTTTTATGACTCTTGGGGGATGCTGATAACTTGTTCTCCTTGCAGCTGTGGTCCGTGCTTTCCGGGACCTGGCCTGGCTGTGTCCCCAGTGCACGGATGCCRTGTGCCAGGCCCTGCCAGGCTGTGAGGACACCATCCAGGACAGTGAGGTGAGGGGGAGGGTGGACAAGGACTGTCCATCTTCCCTTTGCCTTGAGATTGGGGGCAAAAATCAGAAATCCTCCGATGTTTCCTCTCAGCGTGCTTATTTCCTGCCAACACGTGGCACACAGCAGCTGTTTGCTGGYGTTCCTGTGGTTCCCTCAGGGTAAACAAGCGCTGGTCTGGCTCCTGGGCACCCACGGGGAGAAGATCCCGAACGCTCCCTACGTCTTGGAGGACTTTGTGGAGAACGTGAGGTCGGAGTCGTTCCCGGCGGTGAAGATGGAGCTGCTGACGGCGCTGCTGCGGCTCTTCCTGGCCCGGCCTGCTGAGTGCCAGGACAYGCTGGGCAGGCTGCTCTACTTCTGCATTGGTGGGTTCCCCGTGTCCCCACGGCTCCCMGGGACCTGCTCTGGCTGTGTCCCCCAGCTGGGTCAGCGTCCAGGCTGGTTCCAGGGGGTTCCATGCCTTGGGCATGGCTGGCTGAGTGCGGAGTCATGGCATCGGAGTGGAAGGGACCTTAAAGATCATCCAGTTCCACACCCTGTCCTGAGCAGGGACACCTTCCCTGTCCAGCCTGGCCTTCCAGGGATCCAGGGGCAGCCACAGCTTYTCTGGGCACCCCRTGCCAGGGCCTGCCCACCCTCACAGGGAAGAATTCCTTCCCAATATTAATTCTCAACCTCTCTTCTTGTCATTTAAAACCATTCCCCCTTGTCCTTTGGCTGTCTGCCCTTAAGCAGGCTTGCATTGTGTCCCTGAAAGTCTGTTTTTAATAATTTAGTGTCAGTGCTCAGGGGCAGTGTGAATCTCCACGGGTTGCTGTCTGTGTTCCAGAGGAGGAGCAGGACATGGCCGTGCGGGACCGAGGGCTCTTCTACTACCGCCTYCTGCAGGCTGGCGTGGAGGAAGTGAAGAGGGTCCTGTGCAGCCCCAAGTCTGACCCCTCCCTGGGGCTCCTGGGGGACCAGAGCAAGCAGCCTGTCAATGCCTGGGCTCTGGAGTTCAACACTCTGGCCACCGTTTATGGCAGAGAGCGCTGGGCGCTCGCCTSCGCTCAGCAGCCTGTGGAACCCTCCTTCCCCTGCTCTCCTGCTGCTGGCTCCAGACACAGAGACACAGGTAAGCAAACCTGCCTCCCCTTCCTCTGGGAGCCATTCCCCCCTTGCCAGCAGAGCACAGARTCCCAGAATGGTTTGGGTTGGAGAGAGCTTGGAAATTCCTCTCGTTCCACCCCCTGCCACTGCCCCAGGTGCCCCCAGCCCTGTCCAGCCTGGCCTTGGGCACTCACAGGGATCCAGGGGCAGCCACAGCTGCTCTGGGCAGCCAAGATGTTCTCCCATATGGGAAGCAGGTCAGAGTGCTCTGGGAATTTGGTGTGCAGTGTGGCTGGTCACTCGCTGGCCCAGGAAATGCTGCTGGTGGCACTGGGATTCCTCTGCTCCATCAAATGGGCTCTGTGGAGCTGGGAGCTGCATCTCACAAGTGTTTGTGCTTTCATTTCAGAATCCCTGGTTTCTGAAGGGGATAAGGAAGTCCTCGAGGTTCATCCTGATGCTCCAGTGTCTGATGGGAATAAAGAACTCCTCAAGGCTCATCCTGATGCAGGCAGCCTAAGCTTGATTCCTGATGTTTCCCTGAGTGCAGAACAGTTTGAGAARACCTGGCTGAGCCTGGACACGAGCTGCCAGCTCTGTCTGCCCTGGAGTGGGCCTGTCCACGCAGACACCATCCAGACAGCCCTTCGTGTGGTGCACATCCACACCATTGCCATGAGCAGAGCTGGAGCCCAGCCCTGGAAGGCTTATCTGAGTGCCCAGGATGACTCAGGCTGCCTCTTCCTCACAGAGCTCCTGCTTCAGGCAGCAGATTCAGAGCTGCAGGTCTCGGTGAAGCAAAATGAAGCAAAGCCAGAGGCACTGCAGTCCTTCATCTCAGCCTTGAGGACAGCCCTGGAGGCAGTGGCTGGACTGGAGCCTTGACTGGTCCCTGCTCCCAGCAGGATGCATGCTCAGGGCASAGGAAGAGTTGATTTCTCTGGCTCCTTTTGCCATACCCAGTGCTGGTTTGGTAGTTTTAAACTGCAGAGTTTCCAGTTCACCTGGAAAGCCTGGGTGGTGTGGGGGAAGCTGGGGCTGGGGAGCAGGGCAGGCTGCAGGGGCTGCCCTCCCCCTGGGTCACTCTGGTGTGAGTCACAGGACTGGTGGCRTCCGTGGTGGGTGTCACGAGGCACAAACATCACCCATGGAACCAGAGCTGAGCAGAACTCAGGGCTGTGTTTTGGAGAGKTTTTTTCCTGAGAATTATAAATAATTAAAAAAAAAAAAACAAAAACAAACCGAACACCAGAGGCACCAGGGTTCTGCCACTTCTCTCACATTAAGAGGAACAGCGCAGTGAGAAGAGAATATTTCAATCTTGGCCCCCTTTAGATTTGGTTTAATTTGCTGTCTGATTTCAGTGGTAGCTTTGCTTGGGGGTGAGTAGAGCTCTGCTGTGCCAGAGGAGGGCAGGCAGGGGACATCCTGCTCACTGGAACCAGCACGTTCCAAGAGACACAAGTGGGGTTTTCATTGAAATGTTACTGAGGTGAGAATTGCCCTCTCTGAAGTTCCCCCAGCTCCTTGACTGAGGGTGAGGTGCACAGTGAGATTGATCTAACAGGGCTTTAGGGTACTCTGTGAGGAGCACAAGCTTCTTTTAACCCTCTTCTGCCCAACTTCTTGTAATTTTTGGTTTCTTTGAAGGACTTCATTGTACCCTCAAATGGCACTGTGCYTTCCATGCACTTCACTGAATCCCTGTCACTGTTAAACAGGCTTCTGCCTTTCCTAATAAAAATGTGAATCATTCTTGGCTGATTTCTGGAGTTTYTTGTTCCTTCAACCCTTGGGGCTGTGGATGGAGTGATCTGTGGATCAGGGCAGCTCTGTGCCCAACAGGGCATTTCTCTCTGACCTTCCTTGCAGCAAAGCTTTAAGGAGCAACTGGGCAATAATTGGTCTCAAATGCCAAATTACTGTGAAGGGTGAACCTGCAGGTGGATCAAGGGCRGATCCCCAGTCAGCTGCAGCAGCTGACAGCTCCCACAGCTGTGTGGTGTTCCTGCCCTCGGGGAGAGCTGATGTGGGAAACACTAGACCTCCCATCCCTGGAAAGTGTCCAAGGCCAGCTTGGACMGGGTTTGGAGCAACCTGGGATAGTGAAAGGTGTCCCTGCCCATTGAGATGAGCTTTAAGGTCCCTTCCAACCCAAACCATTSTGGGATTCTACGTTAAAAGCATGAAGGGGAGCTGTGGCTTTTCCATGCTGTTTTATGRACTCTTCCAGCCACATTCCAGGCTTGAAGCCTTCCTGGTGGAGCACAGCCCCCGGGATGTGAATGCTCCACAGTCTCACCCCTGGGTACCCCTGGCAGTGATGGCTGGAGGAATTGGGGTGGTGGGCGTTGGACTGGTGTCCAGCATGTCCCCACCCTTGTCCTGGGTGCTGCCCACCCCGTGCCAAGTGGGGCAGCTTTGAGCAGAGGGTGCCACGGCCCCGTGCCGTGCGCTGTGTTGTTTGACCAGGATTATCTGCCACGCACTAATTTCCTCTGGGGCTGTGATGAAGTCAGAAAACCACAGGCAGCTCTCCGCGGCGGCGCCTTCCGCTGCGGATCACTTGACATGTCCCGTCCCAGGAGGGCCAGGCCAGGCGCGCTGCGGCACCATGGACCAGAGGGAGATCCTGCTGCAGAACCTGGAAAGGGCCCAGGGCAAGAAGCTCAACAGAGGAGAGTTTGCAGAGGAGTTTTTGGTGAGTTCTCTCAGGGCTTGGCTCAGTGTTTCAGCTCATGTCGGAGGGAATCGCTCGGTCGCCTCTCAAACCTGGCACAGTGAGGTTTTCTAGGAGTTTCACAGCAGACACCCAGAAGTTAAGTGGGCTAAGAGGAATGTAAAGACATGATAGAAATTTTAGTAATTTGCATTTCAACTGTTTGCTTTTTAACTAATCACCCRAGTGCTTCCTGTTTTCTGCTTGGTGAATGCACTTGTCAGGACATGGTTTCACTTTGCCTGGTAACAGAACTGGGGGACAGGGAGGAATATGGAGCCTCTGGGCCTGGTGACACAACTGGAGATACAGGGAGRAATATGGAGCCTCTGCCCTTCTCCCCATTGCAATCTGTTAGACCTGTGGCACTGAAGTTCCTGCCAGGCATCTCTGGTTTTGCCTTGCCTTGGCTTGTCCTTGTTTCTATAGAGCACAGGTTGCCCAAGGGAGCTGTGGCTGCCCTGTCMCTGGAGGTGTCCAGGACCAGGGTGGAAAGGGCTTGGAACAACCTGGGCCAGCAGCAGGTGTCCCTGCCCGTGGCAGGGRGTGGAATCAGATGRGSTTTAAGGTCCCTTCCAACCCAAACCATTCTGGGATCTGTGTGCTCTACATCCAGCAGTGCTCCTGGCCCCTCCTGGAAACTGCTTTCTTATTCCCTCAAGGCAAAAGCTGCACAGAATGCTGATGGCTCCCAACTCCCCCTGTGCTCTGCGTTGCCTTGAATCTGTGAGCTCTCTGATATAATTTTTGGTTTGGGCGCCAGAGGTGAGGCTCAGATGCCAATGCAAAGGCTGCTGGCTGGAGGTGGCTCTTGGTGTGGAGGCTCTGACAGGCTGGCTGGGCTGCTCTGGGGGGCAGTGACATTGCCCAGCCCTCACAGGCACAGGGAAGGGCAGAACTGTGAGACCTGAGATGTGTCGAGCACTGGACTGACCCTGGCAGGGGGCTCTGGCTTACCGAGGGGTCTCCACAAGCTCCAGCCCTGCTCTGTCCTACCAGCCCTTCAAACGCTTGGGGAAAGCTGAGTGCTTGGTTTCCAGGTGTCTGGGCTGGAGGGAAGTGATTAATCTGAGCCTGCAGTGACGGTCTCTTGTTCCATGGAACAAAGTGCTGTCGCTGCCTGCYGAGTTTCCCCTCGCTCTGCCTGCTGTCTGTGTGTGTGAGGCTGTGGGCTCCGAGCCCTGCTGCTCAGGCTGGCTCCAGCAGCCCGATGTGTTCATTTCTGATCAAAATGGCAGGTGGAAATGGTCAAGGCTGCATTTCCTGTTCTATGGGATAAGATCTCAAAGACACCTGATTTGTGGCTGCTTTTGCAAGGCAGTGGCCTCAGCAGGCCACCATGCTGGCTTGTTTCCAATCATGACAGATATATTCATGCCATTCCTCCACCCCAATTCCTGCCCTCTCCTTGTGGGACCAAGCATTTTTACGTGCAAATTCTGGTGATGTTACTATAAATGATAGGGTTTCATTAGAATCCCCTTTTCTGTTTGTGCAGTCTCCCAGCTGGGCACTGCTGGGCACTGGTAACAAATAGTGTGTGTTATTTAGGAGCTGGTGGCAGTGAAATAAAATTCTGTGCTTTACCAGGAGAAAGATGCTTTAASTCCCTGTGAGTGCTGCAGCTTTATCCTTGAAATGAAGGAGATGAGAGGTTTGCAGCCCTAAGGGTCTGCCCCAGGACTCCTTCTCTTTCACCAGCCCATGGAGCCACTGCTCCAGTTGCTTGTGCTCCCTTTGTGACTTGAGCATCGCTGCTTCCAGCTACAGATGGGAGCATCTCCACCAAAGTGAGAAAAATCAATAGATTTACCTGTCTTTTCTGGCATCATTCATTGAAGGTGCTTTGACATTGTCACTCCTCTGATCTGGGTGCTGTTTGAGAGGCTCCCCTGGGCCTCTCTCGCTTGTGAGATGCTTTTGTCACTTCAGAAGCCGACATGTGGGCCCTGCCTCAGCACACACTTTCCATCCTTCACAAGGCTCTCAGAAGGTTCTGTCTCTGTTCTTGCTCCGAGCAAAGCCACTCAGGAAAGAATTGATGGTGGTAGCAAACGTGACCCCTGGAGACCTTCATGTGCTCTCTAGTAGTGAGCTGGCTGCAGCCCGTCTGCTGTAATTTGTTCCACTCTTTTATCACAGAAGCTGAAGAGACAGTCAACAAAGTACAGATCGGACAAAATCTACCCCACAGCAGCGTCTGAGCAGCCAGAGAATGTCAAGAAGAACAGATACAAGGACATCTTACCTTGTAGGTTGGAAATGGCACATGTTCCTACTCAGCCTTTTGTTTTTCTTGCTTTTCTTGTTCTCATTCTCTGGTGCCTGCCTGCACAGCTGTTCTATGTGASCATCTCGCTGCTCTCTCTTGCCTTTGAGTCTTGCTGCTCAGATTTAGGGCTTTGGCTGCTGCAGTGCCTGCTCTGGAGGACTTTGGCACAAATCAACCCTGTCAGGCACATGGTGGGATTTTGGGGATGATCTGGGCAGGGATGGGAGCTGGACTCGATGATCCTTGTGGGTCCTTTCCARCTCAGGRTATTCTGTGGTATTTCTACAGACAGAAGAACTTCTATTCCCTAGGGAACACATCATCCAGTGATAATCCTTGCAAGTTTCTGGTTAGCACTGTAACCCTTGCATCCAAAGGCCTCTGGACAGTGATGTGTCCATGATGTGCAAAGCAGGCAGCAGGCAATCCCTGCTGAGGCCTCCCTTGGTGCAGTGGTGTCCAAAGAGCCCTGTCCCAGCATCAGAGCAGACTGTCTCTTTAGTCCATTCCAACTTGGAAAAGAAAGTAAATCACAGAATCATTAAGGTTGGGACACACCTCCAGGATTGAGCCCAGCTCTCARACCCTTGTATCTGACCCCACAGACCTGGTGTGAGCCTGGAGTGCTGTTGGGTGGATTTGGGCTTGGCTTGCATGGTCAGAGGGGATCAGCATTTCATGGGGTGGTGGCAGCACCTGCAGCTCTSCCCTAAAACCTCCCCCACTCTCCAAAAGGATCTTGTCCATCCCCTGTGGGTGCAGGCAGCAGGGCTGAGGGSGGTGTGGGGGGACATCAGCKGCTTGCACAGGCTCCCACCCGCCCTGGATGGGCTCTCTGACATCAGTGCTCCCCCCAGGGCCCCTGGTGCTGCCCCCCAAGGGCTCAGTGACCTTGAGGGACAGGCACTGACTCCTTCCCCTGCTTTTGCAGTTGACCACAGCAGAGTGGAGCTGTCCCTGATTACATCAGACACAGACTCTCAYTACATCAATGCCAACTTCATCAAGGTTTGCCTCTTTTGTGGTGTTTCGTCCTGCCGAGGTGTTGGTGGTGCCACCTGGGTGGGTTGTGCCAGGAGGAGCAGGCTGGGGGCTCTGCAGCAGTTTCTGGGCTGTGCTCAAGGATAACTGATGGAAGAAGAGGAGTGAGCCCTCCATAAAGCCCCTGGGCAGCCCAGAGGCTACAGGGCAAGGGACACACTCATGCCGGGGGTGGAACACTTTGTGGTTCTCAGCCCCARCTTCCTCGTTGCCTTTGCTGCCTTTGGTGGGTGACAGTGGTGCAAAACTGCCTGTGGCCAGAGTCACCTGGGCTGCAGCCAGTGCAGAGGCAGGAAACCTTGCAGGGCTGCACGGCTGGGACCTGCTGCTGGGGCGAGCAGCAGGGCAGGTCAGTGTGGGACAGTGCTCCATGTGCAGCTCCACCAGTCCTGGGGCTGTCCTGGGCCTACAGCCCTTCTCTGACTGATGGATGGATGGATGGATGGATGGATGGATGGATGGATGGATGGATGGATGGACAGATGGACAGATAGATAGATAGATAGATAGATAGATAGATAGATAGATAGATAGATGATGGATGGATGGATGGATGGATAGATAGATAGATAGATAGATAGATAGATAGATAGATAGATGGATGGATGGATGGATGGAGGATAGATAGTTCCCTTCATTCTCCATCACAGTGACCAGTGGCCCAGGGCTCTGTGTAACCTGTCTGCAGAAGATCAGACCTCCCCAACAGGATCACAGGTCATTCTTTGGCCATCAGCAACAGAGCTGTGGCCACATCACCTSCAGGCTCCCAGAGGTGCTGTAAGAGCTGCTGCAGGTCCCTGGGAGCAGATCTCAGCTCAATCCCAGCTCCCCAGCTTGGCCCTGCCTTTGGTTTGAACACCACTGTGTGAGTTAATGTATGTGCCCAAAAYTCAACTCTGTGAAAGTCCTTCTAAACCCTTAATGGGCTTGCTGGTAGAAGTAAATTCAGAGAGAGGAATGGCTTTATTTCTGCTGGTGAGCTATGCACAGATGTGTCCATGTCTGGTTTGAATGTTCCAGGGTGTCTATGGGCCGAGAGCATACATTGCAACCCAGGGTCCTCTCCCCACTACTGTCACTGACTTTTGGAGGATGATTTGGGAGTATGAAGTCCTGGTAAGGTGCAGATTTATATTTAGATATAATTTTTTTTTTTTAAGGAAAGCTGTCCTTCCAGCCAGAAGTCCTTTGTTGGGACTCAGGGGAAGGCAGCCCTCAGAGTTTCCTTATCACTGATAAGTACCCACAAGAGATGAGCTTAATTTTACTGCCTGGATAAGAAGCTCRTGTTCAGACTTTTCTAATGAGCCTTCTTCCTGCAGGTCGTGGTCATGGCWTGTATGGAGTTTGAAATGGGGAAGGTGAGTAGTGTGTCACAGATGGTCCTGAGTGCCAGGGCAGGGTGACAGGTGCAGATTTTTATTCAATCCCATCAGTGGCAGTGATTTCTGTTTGATATAAGCTGATTTTTGGGTGTCCAGCTGCAAATGGTGCCGTGGGAGATGTCCCTGCCCATGGCAGAGGGTGAAAGGAGATGATCTTTAAGGTCCCTTCCAACCAAACCAGGCTCTGATTCCATGAAACTCCTCAGCCATTTCCAGCAGCGCAGGGAATCTCTCTGGAAAGGGAAATCCCACAGCGGCAGCTCCAAGGAAGGGGAGGCTGGAGCTGGACAGCAGCAAGAGCTGAGCCTCTTCCCAGAGTGAATTTTGTCCTGAAAAGTGAAAARGGGCCAGTGGGGAATAACAAACACATCGTGCTTGTCCCAACAGAAGAAATGCGAGCGGTACTGGGCGGAGGCGGACGGCTCCCCCCTGCACTGCGGCCCTTTCTCCGTCACCTGTGTGAGTGCAGCCACCCCAGCACCCTGTCCCACCCCAGGGAGCCACAGAAAATCTGACTCTGACTCCTTCTTCTGCAGGAGGCTGAGGAGAAGAGGAATGAGTATGTGATTAGAACTTTAAAGGTGACCCTGAACGAGGTAAGGAGGAAAGGTCAAGGCRGAAAATGTACCTGGGCTGGCTTTGTTATATAAATAATATATTAAAATAWGGTACATTTTGTGCAGAAAGTTTTACATTGCTCAGGCTGCTGAATTAGATTTGACAGCAGTCGAGGGAACAAAGGAAGTAAAAAATTCATTAACTCAGACCTCAGTTTGTGAAGCTGTTTGTCAGTCATGGCAAATCAGGCTCTGGGTAAGTGGGGCCAAGGATGTCATAAAACAGCTCCTGCAGCAAAACCAGCTGCAAACTGCTGCTCTGCCCTYTGCCTGCTGCTGCAGATGGGAGCTGGGGGTGGAGCAGGAATCCAGCTCCCCTTGCTGTGCCAACATGCCAGACCCTGCCACGGCTCTTCTCCTGCAGGCAGCCCGCACCATCTTCCACTTCCACTACAAGAACTGGCCAGACCACCACGTGCCCTCGTCCATCGAGCCCATCCTGGAGCTCGTCAGGGACATCCGCTGCTACCAGCCCGATGACAGGGTCCCTGTCTGCATCCACTGCAGGTGGGTGAGCTGGCTGCCAGCAGGGAAGGGCTGCTGGCCCCCAGAGCCCCGTGTCCCACGTCCCAGGGGGTCACGGGGACAAGCCCATAGCCAAGCTCCTCTTCTGGGGAGCCCTAAGGGAAAGGGGGACAGSCAGCATGGCCAGGGGGCAGGGAAGGAGGGAGCAGCAGGCCAGCAATAGAATCACAGAACCATGGAATTGTTTAGGTTGGAAAAGTCCCTTAAGATGCTCGAGTCCARTCATTGGCCCAGCACTGCCAAGGCCATCTCTAAACCATGTCCTCAAGTGCCACATCTACACATCTGCTCAATGGTGACCTCAGCACTGCCCTGGGCAGCCTGTGCCAGTGCTTGACAATGCTTTTGCTGTAGAAATTTTCCCTAATACGCAATCTAAACCTCCCCTGGGGCAACCTGAGGCTGTTTCCTCTTGTCCTGTCCCTTGTTAGCTGGGAGAAGAGACCAACACCCRGCTGGCTGCACCCTTCTGTCAGGGAGTGAGACTGTCTGGGTCAGAGACACCACCACTGGCCATGCCCACGCGTGGCTGGTCACCACAGGAGGACTGAGAGCTGTTCTCAGGGCACGAGCTGTGCCTCCCAGCCCTGTGCAGCAGRGCCCTGCGTGGGCTGAAGCTGCAGCATCCTGCGGGTCTGCAGGATGTGCGGGGGACAGCAGGGTCCCAGGTGGCTGTGGGTGCTCTCCAAACATCGCTGTGAGAAGCACAGCGTGCCCAGGCTGTGCCCTGTGCCCAGGCTGTGCCCCGTGCCCAGGCTGTGCCCTGTGCCCAGGCTGTGCCCTGTGCCCAGGCTGTGCCCTGTGCTGTGTTTGCAGTGCCGGCTGCGGCAGGACCGGCGTCATCTGCGCCATCGACTACACCCAGAAGCTGCTGAAGGACGGGGTGAGCGCCAGCCTCAGTGCCCTCCATGGCCCCTGCASCCCTCTGTCCCTCCCCAGGCTTCCCTCTGCCCTCCAGCCCCTCTGACTGCGCTCAGGGGGATTTCAGGGGGGTGGGAGCTCCCCATGGAGAACGGCAGTGGCCCAAGTGCTGGCTGCCCACCCCCAGTTTGTGCCAGCCCTCTCTCTTCAGGCACCCACAGCATCACCCCCGTGGGGCAGAATCCCCCTCCACTGCTCGCTCTGCCCTTCAGCTCACAGCACATGGCCCTGTGACACATGGCCATGACCCTCACTCTTCAATACGTCTTTACTGTCTTTGTCTCTCCACACTCACACATGAGATATTCAGGGTTTCCAAACCCCTTCCTTTGCTTTACTCTGACACTCCAATAGTGGTACAGGCAATAATCCCTGGCCTCAGGGCAGGTGCTGGGACTCAGAGGAGAGCCTGCTCTGCTCCAMAGCTCCCTGGACCCATCCAGCTGGGAAATCAGTGYCATGTCCTTCCTGCTGCCCACAGCYRATATAAAAAGGGTATTTTCTGCGGGGTGTGAGACAGGAGGGAGGASAATGGTTTGTAACAAATAAAATAGCACTTTAAGCAGGCCCTTTGTTAAAAATTATTGCAGTAGCAGGCCTGGATTTCAGACAGTKCTCTGAACTGCATCATGACTTGGAAGTTTCGTGGAATTAGACCTGTCTGTAATTTTTTATCAGAGAAATCATAGAAATCATTGAAAGATTTGGGTTGGAAGGATCTTAACATCCTCTCTTTCCAGCCCCCTGCCATGGGCAGGGACACCTCTCCCTATCTCAGGGTGCTCCAAGCCCCATCCAGCCTGGCCTTGAGCATTTCTTAGGGTGGGACAGCCACAGTTTCTCTGGGCTTCCTATGCCAGGGCCTGCCCACCCTCACAGGGAAGAATTCCTTCTCAATATTAAACCCAAATATCTTCTCTTTTAGCTTAAAACCATTTTGTCTTTTCTCTTTCTTGCCAGATTGTTCCAGTGAACTTCAGTGTTTTCAACCTGATCCAGGAGATGCGCACACAGAGACCCTGCATAGTGCAGACCAAGGTGTGTCTGGGGAAGGTCACCCCTGCCCCATGCTGCTCCCTCACCTTTTCCCGCAGCAGGGAAACCCAGAGCAGTGGTGCTGCTGGGAGCTGGGCTGTGGAGATGTTGTGCAAAGTCCCTTTTCTGAGCAGAACAATGATTTGGCAGAAGTTGATTTGGTAGCTGAGCGTTTCCTTGCGGACCGCTGGGCCAGTGCTCAGCGTGGGATTTATCAAATGCTTACACTGTGAAACCAGGAACTGTCCAGGCAATAAAGTGGGAACTTTCCTCAGCTGCAACAGGCTGAAGAGGAAGCTCAATGCAGAACAGTGCTGTTTGCACACCCAAAAGCCCCCAAATGCCTCAGCGTGAGTCCTGTGAGAGTTGTGGCTTCTGCCTCCTCTCGAMATTCACACCCTGCTGACGGGCAGGAAAGGCACCTTCTCTCGGGGTGATGCTAGGTGGCCATTCACAGGTCCCACCAGTGCTGGCTGTCACCGTTTCTGTCTGTCTGTCTGGAATGCAGGAGCAGTATGAGCTGGTTTACGATGCCGTGATTGAGCTCTTCAGAAGGCAGGTTCAAGCACTCGATGCCCAGAAAGATTCTGCTGCTTCACAGGTAAAAGTCCCAGGACAAACACGCTGCCTCTTGCAGCCTGGGCAAGAGGCTCTAACCTCAATTCCTGCTGCAGATCYGGGGTGAATTCCCATATTTTCTACTGCCCTTGATACCCAAACTAAGTCTCTTTTGATGTTAACCCATGAGAATCCAGCTCTTCCCCTCAATGTGTAATGCTTGTCACAAACAAGACCWAGATTTTCTTCAGTCTTAAAATTATTTTCTATTTTCTATGTATTTTAATGGTTGTTTAATGCCATGAGTGAATAGAACAGCATGAATTTTCTACAGGACTGACAGATTTCCATGGGGATGTGCCMGTGAAACTTGAGGGATTTTCAGACCAAGTTGGGAAGGTCCAGGTTGGGAAGTTTGGGATCCCAAGGCAGTGAGGCTGGAAGTGTCACCTCATGTGTGCTAGTGAGGGAATCAGCACTACAGCCTGTCTGTGGGAGGGCATAGGGGGAAATATCTTGTGAAAAAACCACGGCAAAATCTCACAAATCTGTTACACCTCTGAGGAAAAGAAATGTGGTCTTGGTGTGAAGCTGCATGTTAACAGGAATAGGCAAAACCTCTCTGGTTCAGGTTTTCTTTGCTCTTGCTGTTCTGTGGCTGTTGACGTGAGCCTCACTGGATCAAATCCAGGAAAATAAATGCATCACAGCAAAGCCTGGAAGGTCACMGTGAGCTCATTTTGTCAGAAACTTTTATCTCAAAAATTGGCAAGGAGATCCTGTGATGGGACTTGTGCCTCAGTTTTACCATAGGATTTGCAGTTCATTCCAAGCCAGAGCTGAGTGAGACAAGAACTGAAAAAAGCCTTTTTGGACTGGTCTGTGAGCAAAGGTCACACAGGGCTGACACCAAATGCAGAGGACTTTTCAAGTCAGGATGTGGTTTTGTAGCTCTTGCCCAAACCTCTCGCCCCCCTGAACCTCCCTGTCCTCTGAGGACACTGTGCAGAGCATGGCGAGGCCATGAGCTGGTGTCATGCACAAAACCAGCACCCAGCGTGCCCAGTGTGGGCTCCTGAAGGCAAAGTGCCTGCACAGGCTGCCTGCCAGCTGTTTGGCACAGCTGGATGGTTGTGGGGCTCTCTGCAGTCTCATTTCAGAAAGGTGCTGGCAGAGCTGCTCTTCAGAAAGTTCTGCCTGCGGTTTTCAGCTCCACTTCGGTGTCATTTCCCAAGTGCTTTAGTAATTAGAAGTATTTGGCAAAAATCCCAGCTCCCGAAGCAGCACGTTGGTGTTCTTTACATTCTGCCTCCTCACTCCTGTTTGCAAACATTTCCTTTCCCCAGGAAGGAGCAGGGCATCCTGTAGCCAAGCCAGTCCTGACTCCAGTGGAAGACATTTATGGCCTGAGTTCACTCACCTGGTAAGCCCCAGCACAAGTACCCCTGGTTGGTATTTGCAGTCACCCACACAATTTCAGAGAGATTAACTTCTTGATGTGTGCTCTAAAACATTTTAACTCTCAGGATCTGCTGCCTCCCCTGAGTCTCACTTTGACTCTCACATTTGTTCCTAACATAATTCATGGCATCATAAAGGTTGGAAAAGTCTTCTGAGACCACCAAGCCCAACCATTAACTGCCAGGTCCAACACTAAGCCATGTCCCCAAGTGCCACATCTACATGTTTGATGAGCACTTCCATGGATGGTGTTTCCACCACTTCCCTGGGCAGCCTGTTGCAATGTCTCATCACCCCCTCAGTGATGAAACTTCTAATTTCCTAATAATTCTTGCTCTTCTCACTGATGTGTCTCAGCCTGTGTGCCATTATCTGTCCCCTTCTTCTGCCCTGGGCTTTGTGTCACTCAGTGTTTCACATATGAACTGAAAACAGTATAAAACAGTATAAAAGAGTATGTAGAGGTCCCATGAACATGGAGGCTGGGTCACCCCAGCCCTCTGCCTGGCATGGAATGCCCCCACACTGGTCCCATCTCCCATCTGCRCGTTCCACTCCAGTGCCCCTTGCTGCAGGAGTAGCAATCTGAGGATGCAGCTTCCCGATGCCAGCAGCTTCCAAGGGTGGTGGGATCTCTCTGTGAACGTGTTTGGGATTTCCGTGTCTCCTTTCTGTAAATCATTTTGCCTTTATTGTTCAGTTTGCTGACATCAAAGGGCCTCCTCTGTTGGCCATTTAGCGGTGTTGAAATGGAGCACAGCCTTGCTCGAGGCTGGGCTCTGCATTCCTGAGGGAATTGCTCGTGGGCTGACACTTTCTGAGCCCTCCATGGCTCTCACTCCACACCACTCTATTGTGCTTTTACTGCAGCTCAGAGCCAGAGGAGCAGGCTCCACACCAACACCTCCCTCCACAGCAGGACGGGCACCAACATCTCCCTCGGGTGGCACCGAGCAAAGCGTCCCTGCCCTCGCTGTGTGCCCCAGGAGCACAGCCCAGCTCTGCCAGGGCGGTGCCCCCCATCAGACAGGCCATCTCCTTCGGGGCTCTGAACTTCTCCAGCTGCACCCAGGCAGCTGCTGGCGAGCCCTGGGGCGCTGGGGATGCCCCTCAGAAACGCTGCAGCTGGGAGCTGGAGCTGGAGCTGAGCCCAAAGGGAGCAGGCAGGAGGGCACCCGGTGCCAGAGCACCTCTGGCATGGACTCTCTCGACCTCTCTAGTGCTGGGGCAGCGAGGAGAAAGCTGGGAATGGGATGCAGGGGATGCCAAGCCTGTTTGGAGTCCCCAGTGGCCAAAAGGTCACTCGAGCTTCCAGGATGGATTTTCCCCTGCGGACCTGAACCCCTCCAGACGAGCAGCAGATGCGCCCTCAGGCCACAGGAAGCAGGGGCAGTGCCCTCACCCTTCCCTGTGCTCAGCAGAAGACCCCTACTTCTCATCACTCTCTCCAGACGACCCTGTGTCCCCCGTGTTTCCCTTTCTGGGGGGGCAGGATGAGCTCCTCCCTTCATGCTCTGCCAGTGCCCCCCYCCAGCCCACCACAGCCAGCTCCCCACCGCCCCACCACGCTCCCCTGGACCAGGAGAGGACCTTCTCCTCGGGTAAGTGCTGCTGGGACAAGGGGACACGYGGCACCAGGTCACTCGGGACTGGGGCGTGCTGGAGGGAGTGGCTGGTGTGGTCATCTGGTGTCCAGGCAGGGCTGTAGCTGCTCCTCAGGACTGGGCTCTCATGGGAGCTGAGGGAGCAGCTGGTTTCATCCTCACACTCTTCATCCTGCCTGAATTTTTTYCCCACAAACATTTTTAGAGCAGTGTAATTTTGGTGTTTGCTATTACACAGGTGCTCTGAGCCACTGTGTCACCTCAGGACAGCTCTCACAGAGAGGCAGGGGTGGTGCTGACCAATTCTTACACCAAGATGCTCCAAAAGCATTCAGAAAGCTCCCAGAAATGGTTTTCTCTGAGGATCTAGTTTGCAGGTCTTTGCTGCAGAGTGTCATGTGGAGGACACTGAAATCTCACCAAGATTGAGGGATCCAGGACTTCAGGGGCCCTGAGCAACCTGGGTGACACCCCTGCCCATGGTGGGGCTGTTGGATCTAAATGCTTTTAATGACTTTCCCTTCCAATCCAACCCATTCCATGATTCCATGATTCATCACAAGTGTTTTGCCCAGATCTGTAGCCTTACATCCATCACCTGTCCTATRAGGAAGGTGGAATTATTCCTTGTTCTGGTTAGTCCTGGTCCAGCCCGACATTTCCTACTGCCCACAGCTTTGGCACTTGCTCCACTTTGTCCTCACAGACCCCTCAGTGTCACAAAGACATGCTCCTGGTAGCTTGGGGAGTCCTGGGAGGTGCAGCCCAAGCCAAGCAGCAGCAGAACCACCAGCTGCATGCCTGGCTCTGTGCTGGGTTATGCTCATTTTCCTCGTGCAGCTGGTGCTGGGGGTTATTTGGATGTTTAACCACAGTTTAGAGGTGTTTAACCTCAATCTCTGGTGCGTGGCAGGAGCAGCCCCCTCCCTTTTTACACAGGTCTGTGGTCCCCTCATGTCCTGCCATGCCAGTAACCTGTCTGTGTCTCTCCAATCAGCCCCCCTGCCACAGCCTGATGATGATGATGATGATGATGATGCTCCTCCACCCCTGCCCCAGCGCACCCCTGAGTCCTTCATTGTGGCCAGTGAGCCAGGTGAGTGATCACCAACATTAAATGTGGGGCTGAGCAGCACTGGGGGCTCACCCAGCATGGGGGTGGCCCTGTAGCATCTGGCAGTGCCTGGGATGAGGAATGATCTCTCTGGTGTTCAACTGCTTGCAGAGCAATTTCCTCAGGCCACTCCAGATTTCCAGATTCCAGACAGAAATCCAAATATTGGAACCTCCTGGGAGTGGAGTGGTGAGTCTCACTCAGAGGGGTTTCATGACCCTGTGAGACTGAGACCATGTAAGGTAAAAGTGGCTTTTTACCTCTTTTCCAGCACTATTCCTATGCCCATCTCCTTACCACGTTTCCTTCTGAGAAAAAGACTCTAGTTTTTGGCACTTTGTACTTGCCATAATTATTTTGTAGAATTGCAGAATTATGCAATAGTTTGGGTTGGAAGGGAATCTTAAGAAAATCCCATTCCACCCCCAGCCATGGGCAGGGACACCTTCCATGAGAACAGGTTGCTCCCAGCCCTGTCCAACCTGGCTTTGAGCACTTCCAGGGATTTCAGGGCTCAGGATTGGAAAGAAGACGGGGTCTCAGTCCAGCCTCTTTTTATCAACATCTACTTTACTCCAAACATTATTTTTTGGGATTCTAAGACCAGTACAAGGGAATRGACATATCATCCCTCATTTAGAGAAGGATAATGAAGACAGAACATTTGTGTTCTGCTGAGCTTCACATAGCCCTGTGAAACCAAGAGGAGCTGAACAAAATTTAGGCATCTGTTGATGATCCCATAGCTGAGTGACAGCTCTGTGAAGTGGAAGAATGAGGCACAAGTCTGTCTTCCTCTACACAAGTGTGGAGGTGTGTGTGGGAGGGTGTTTGCACATCACATCCTTTCCTCGTCTTCTCTGGCTTCCTTGTGTGCAAGAAARCAACAGTTGGATGTGGGAATTTTAAACACCTGCCTTGTGTTTTGTTTCCAGAGTGTGAAGCTTTGGAGCCCACGAACAGGTATAAGTTTAAAGCTGGGATAATCTTTGGAATTAAGACCTGCTTTTTTCCTAAAACTGCTTTATTTAGCAAATGTGTTTAGGATCTGTGCTCAGTGCAATGGAAATAGCTGCTAAATAGTTCCGCAACTAAATAGTTCTAACCAGAACTAAACAGTTCTGCAAACAAGTGAACTGGTAGTTTTATGTTTCCTAATCAGCTCCTGCCTCATCCTGTTCATGAGGATGTCCCTYGCAGCCTCCTCTTTGTCTGTATGTTGTGTGTTTCCTTTGAGACAACTGAGATAAGCTGGTTGCTTCTAATACATATAAATGTGTATATATATATWATTTTAAAGCTAGGTAACCAACTGTTTTATCTTTGCTTTCTCAGAGACAGCCCAGGATGGCTCCAGTTCTCCTCCTCCGCTTCCTGAAAGAACCCCGGAGTCGTTTGTTCTCGCTGAGGCAGCAAGTGAGTGCTGAGCTCTTTTCTYGGGATCTGACTGATGTTTTACACTCACACCTAAGCCTGGAGGCTCCTGAGAGCGTGGCCCACTTGTTCAAAGCATTACCAGGTAGTGCTTCAGCACTTCCCTGCAGGAGAGTTCAGCAAATACAACGAAAATAAACACAAATAGGGAACCTGCAGAAAATTTCTAKAAGTGCTGCATTAGAGGAGATGAAAAGCAGCAGCAAAGCGCTCGGAAAAAAGCAGGAGGATTTGTGAATGACCACTGAAAATGTACATCTTATGTATGTTCCCAGATCTCCAGCCTGCTGCAAGAAATTCCTCAGGTCCTGTGGGTTTGGAGAACAAGGGCTCAGGAACATCATCCAAAGARCTCATTAAATGCTTCAGGAGGAGCAAGGTAACAGAAACAAAAGGTGTGGGGAAAAGGGAGAGAGAAGAGCTCTGGCACAGCTGGTGCTGCTCTCTCACTGGTCACTGGGGMACAGGGCCTGCCTCGAGAGCGCTTGTGTTCAAGGCAAGGAAACAAGAATAATAAAAATATTCTGATGTAAAACTGCAAACACGCACCCTGTCCGCGCTGGGAACAGGGAAACCCAGCTTTGGCACTCCGTCCACCTGGGGTGCCAGCTCCCCTGGGAAAAGGTTGCTCCAGTGGGGTCTGGTCTGTCCTACAAGGACAGAAGCATCGCCAGCCTCCTCTTGCTGAGCCTCCTGTGAATTATCCCTGTGAGATTGTACCTTGGGGTGCAATGGTGGAACAGAAAAGCACTGGAGGAAAACAGCAAGGAAAACACAAACTGGAGGCATTTGGGATGACAAGGAAAAAGCCAAAGAGAGTGGTGCAAAGTTTGTTTTTTATAAAATGTGATACTTGCACATTTACCAGTGAATTCCCACAGTAGCTGATCTATTTATACATGTACATTTATCAGTGTTTTTATACATGTGCATTTCCAGAAAATTCCCTTTACCACAGTAGCTGATCCATTGCTTCACACATTTTTTTCCAACTGGCCTTTTTCTATTTTTTTTTTTTACAGAGCTTGAAAATATTGAAAAATGTGAGAAAAAGTAAGTTTTCAGGCTAATATCTTTGCAATGGCCTTAAGCAAGTATTTAAACGTGTGGGACCAGTGACCAGCTGCTCCAGTCTCATTTTTTATTTCTAGGCATCTGCAGTCCATCTTCACTGACAAAATCATCAGAACCTGCCCCAGCAAACTCTCCAAGGTCTTTCCTTAATTTTGGTATGTTTTGCTCTTCATCTTTTGGTAGGAAAAACCTGGTTCTTGGAAGTCTAAATGCCAGGTAGAACATTTACAAACTACAAATATTTCAAATAATGCTCATTGGGTTTTACACATTTAGTTTTTACACATTTACAACTTTTTTTGCAACTACGAGATGTTGCTTTTCTGTCATATCTTAACACTTGGGGAAAGATCTGAAATTGCAAGTATTTTCAATTCCTGTGTTATTTTAAGGGATTACATAATCAGCATCCGCAACAKACAGAATTTGTTGCATTAAAAAACATATACTTTCTTCCTAGGCTTTGCAAATCGATTCTCAAAACCTAAAGGACCAAGAAACCCACCCCCAGCATGGAATATTTAGATGTATTTTACAGACTTGGCGCTGCAGATTTGTGAAATCATCCTGAAATACTTGGAATGCCCATCCCAGCGAAGCTCCCACCAAAATAAACACATCCAAAGCTGTTACATGGTATTGGCAGCTCAGGCACTACTTGCACATTCACTGAATTTAAAACCGGAGTTTTAGAGTCAAGAATGTAAAAGTACCAGCAGCTTTCAGTTCATTCGCAGCGGGATGGAAGGTAAACCTTGGAATACAAGTTTTATCCTAAGGAGGGACATATTTTTGTCGTGTTTTGGAATGTAATCACTTCAAAAGGATGGATCTGAGCATAAACTGATGATGGGACCCAGTGAAGGCTCTGGAATGAACTGGAAAGCCAACGGAGCTGAGGGAGGGGATCAAGACCCTCTCTCACGTGTGTAGGTCTACTGTAATCAAAGACACTGAAATGTTTACATTACTTGGACTATGAGGGAATTAGCACCCCAAATTTTAGAAATAATATAAGCTTTTTTGCTTTTTTTCTTTTTTTTTTTTTTCCCCCACCTGAGTGAATCAGAGCATTTGTCTGGATTTTGGGGCAATAAGACTTAAGATGGTGATTGATCCCATGGAAACTAAATCAGTGTAACTGCACAAGTGGCTGACCCAGCTGCTCTTCTGTCTGRGAAAAACATTCACAAAACACCATCACAGCAAGGAAAATATTATTGTATTTTAAACCAATGCTGTTTTCAAGGATTTGTGATTCTCCAGCACAGAATTTCAGGTGGGAACAGGGAAGATGAGATTTCTTGCCAGATTCCTCAAAAGATTCCACTGATCAGTGGGGAGGGATAAAGGTGCTGAACATCGCTTTATATGATTCTTCTCCTGTAAAGACAGGGAAAAAAAAAAACCAACAAAAAAACCCCCACCAACCAAGGTGAGATTTGGGGAATTTGGTCAAGAAGAATCTGCTGACCGCTGCTGGAATTAAAAACTCGGCTGGTTTAAAGTTGGGGGAATAGCCAATATTCCYTTTTTTATTACTGTAATCACAGTGTTTCTTAACAGCAGAAAACAGTGAAAACCTTTACCCAAACTATATTCCTGTTTTGCCCAGGCTGGACAGGGTTTGGAGCAACCTGCTGWGGTGGAAGGTGCCCCAGCYCATGGCAGTGGSTGAAACGAGATTTTTAAGTTCCCTYCTAACMMTTTACATTCTAKGATTCAATGATTTCATTCCATCCCACTGCCATGGGCAGAGATGGCCTCCTTAGGCTCGCTCCAACAGCTCCACATCATCTCCCTCACGGGGAAAGCCTCGGCAGCACCCCGCGGTCCGTGCTTAATGGATGAAGCACTTTAGAACAAGCGACAAACGCCACTAAAATAAAAGTTTTTGACCCCTCCGCACTCTGCAGCTCGGCGCTCCCTCAGCGCTGTCCCGCCCTCCTCCCGCCGCCCACGTGACCTGCGCCGCGCGCACGCGCCCCCGCCCCCGAACTACACATCCCAGGGTGCCCCGCGGCGGCGCGTGCGCGGCGGCGCCCGGCGCTCGGGCCATTTAAATGTGTGTGAGGGAGCCCCTGAAATGGCCGCGCAGGTCGCCGCGGT
>JACDOX010000324.1:133256-163325 GCA_014549065.1 Cardinalis cardinalis
AGCCCCGGGCGCACCTGTGGAGGGGAGCGGGCGGCGGCAGCGCGGCGGGATCGGCGGCCCTGCTGCGGCCGTGGCGTAGCGGGCACGGCGGGGCTGCCCCGGGCWCGGAGCGCGGGGCGGCCGCGTTGCTGCTGCTGCTGTCAGAATCGCCCTCGTCGCACGTTCGACGTGCGAGTGCTGTGGGAGTGGAGGCTTCTTCACATTAACGTGTGAGGAGCTGCCGGTTTGTTGGTTTTTTGTTTTAATTTTTAATGGTTGGTTTTAAWAAGTGGCCTGAGAAGGGATCTCGTGATTCCATACGAATGTTTCCATTGCGGTTGTCAGAGGATGGTTCCAGATTCTTTTCAGGGGTGCCCAGCAACAGGACAAGGCGGAATAGCCATAAAGTAAAACACAAGAAGTTCCTCCTAACGAGGAAGAATTTCTTTCAATGAAGGGTGACAGAGCATTGGAACAGGTGCCCACGGAGATCCTGGAGTCTCCCTGTCTGGAGATATTGCAAACCTGTGTCACCTGCTCCAGGTGACCCTGCCTTGGCAGGGGGGTTTCGCTGGATGATCTCCAGAGRTCCCTTCCAGCCCGAATTTTTCWGTGTTTTCTTTTATTGAAAGGCCAAAATATCTCTGAATTTTGGCATGTGCTGTGTGTGGTTTTGTTTATTTTTTTTTAACAGATAGTACAGAGTGATTGTTTTGGTTCTGCTCAGAGATTTGTTGTAGTAAAAAGCTTCTTGGAGAGAGCAACATAGATAAAAAATAACTGTAAAAGCTACTGTAATTAAAAGTATAATGTGGTGAATTATGCTTRAGGAGTGTATGGGCAGGTTTTGTGCCAGAGAAACCAAAGATGCACTTGCTTACAGAAGTCAAGTGCCTGTGGAGTAAAGTCTAGATAGGACTGTCTTAAGAACAGACAAAACYAGTACTAGGAGAGGCTTTTCTCCACTGGTTAATGCTTCCACACCACTGTGCTTGAATACAGACTAAAAAAACTTCTGATTGTAAACCACTAAAGTTTTATCAGTGTTTATCAAACAGAAGTTTGGAGCAGTGTAACTTTGTAGACTGGAGTTTCACTGTGTCAGTTCTAACCCAGAATTAAATTAGGCCTCTTAATGAAGGCTTAAACAGYGAGAAAATGAGCATCAAAATTCCAGATTTGTAAAGGAAAGCTGTTTGCTSATCTGAAACTCTTCACTGCCTGTCCTCAGCTGTAGGGTAGTGCTTTTTGGGATGGAGCTGTGTTTCTTTTCCTCACTGTTTTTATTTTGCTGTATAATCTAATTAAATTACCTATTACATTGACTCTGCCATGCTTATCTGTGGCCCCAGGTGACAGTGAACACCCCCACTGTTTTTGCTGCTTAATAAAGGTTCTGGTTCTGTTGTGGGATGTCTGATCATTTTAGTGTGTTTATATACCCTGAGTTATTGGCACTGTTGTCACTCTGCCTCAYTGCAGAGCCCATAGTTTAGTGACCTGTCCACAGCTTCTTTGTGTTTGAGGTACTGGTGGCCTTCTGTTTGTTTAAAGGAATAATTAAAACTATATTTCCTTCAGGATTGCCAGGCATTATTATAATGTCACKGTTTAGCTTCACTGAATCCAGCAGTTACTCACTGTACTAGTGGGACTCTGCTGTGTTCAATGCATCCAGCAGCAGCCAGGGCAGCTTTTATCCTGCAAACAGACAAGTGTTCACTGGAAGCTCCCAAATGCAAGGATTCCTCTGTCTATTATGAGCATATGGCCTCAAACAGGAAGATACTCTGGATTCAAATGTGTGAGGTTTTAAAACTGTACCTGAAAGCAGAAATGCTTACAGTAAGAAGTCTTTAAGAACCAAATGTWCTTAGAAACGTGCATAGGGAAGTATTCCCAGCAGCACAGTGGTGGCATGAAATCCTTGTTTAGTTGCAGYTTGGGATCTCTGGTCTCCAGGACAAACGCCTGGTGTGTGAATTGCACGTTCTCAGTGAGTACAGCAGTGTCTGTGCTCAGAGCCCAGTGACTGAGCAAACCCTGCACTCCTCACATCTGAGTCCTGCAGCAAACCTCATTCCAAGAACSGTTTCAGTTGGCTTCCCAGAACGAGTGATACCGCCCTGCTTTTCCTGCTTCCTCTGAAATAGAAAGATCAGGGCCTTTGCTGTTTGCAAGGGCTGCAGCAGCACGGCGAAAACTTGTATTTCAGGTCCTAAGACTATTGTATGAAGTGAGGATTAAGCAATCAGCTCTTTCTTTGCTCCRTGAGTAACTCTGTTCCTTACTCCAGGCTGTTATGAAGGTCAGCCCTCTCCAGTAACAAGACCAAACCAGTAATGATCCAGTTAAACACTGGKTACACTGAGGAACCTGGAGCTGCCTGTGTTTATCACTACACCCTTTCTCATAAAACAGTGTAACATGGCTTTTTTCTTTAACTAAAGTGCTCTAGGAGAATGAAGAGGGGAATACCAATCTGCAGCCAGAGAAAGGAAATTTCATTAGGACAAAGCCCTGTGCTGAGGRGAAATGGTAAAATTCAGTTACTGCATCTTCAGGCAGGTGTTGCCTTCAGCAGCAGGTTGTTCTCATCCCCACGGCTATCCTGCTAACACAGCTCCTGGAGATTTATGGGCACTGTTGGATGAAATGGTTCTTTGATTCAGGCATGTTAAAATCTTGTCTTGGCAATTGAGTTTGTAACAGCTGGGCCATCAAGTTTTCTAATTACCTTTGTCCCTTGCTAAATGTTATTTGAATTAGCTTTTATTCTTGAAAGAAGAACAACTTAAACTATTCCATTTTGCCTGACAGAACTACTTCTTTACATTTTATCTCTCAGCCTTTTAGAGGTTGATTAACCTCAAAAAAAACCCACCCATATAACTGAAACAGGCTCTTMATTTCTTTCTCTGCATTAACTGAATTGTTAACTATAAGACTGAATCTGTCGATGTGATGATTTGGGTCCTTTAATTTTAAAAGATCAGCGATCTAAGCTTAAATGTTTTTACTTCTAAGTGTAAGTAAAACTTGTACTCTTCAGTGCTACTCTGTTTGCTTCCCTATCATGTATCCAAAATCAGGGAAGTGTTCTGTCATGAAAGTCTTAATGTTTAAATGTTACACATACTTGTTTATCCTCTTCCCCTGTAYGGCACTGCCTTAAATGTCAGAAGTTATTAATGTACTTAATTATAGATGCTCTGAAATACAGACTCCTGTTAAAGGTATTCTGATAAATCTCTTAAAAATGGAGGTATTTCTAAAATATCAAGCTAGAATTTTGGAAGGGTTCCTTAATTCAAGGCTTTATTTGTATAATTATAGGTACCCTGACTTTTGACTTAATTATCCAACCAAAAATGCARTGTTTTACAATTGGTCAGTCTCCCTGGGAATAGATCCCTTCAGCAAGWGAGAGGCCTGAATTCTTTTGGGGTGAATATGCTGCAACTGCAGAACTCTAATCTTCTCTTTATTGTCGCTGCCAGAAACTCCAGATGAAAATGGCAAAACCCAGCGAGCTGACAGTCTTATTATGAAGAAGATAAAGAAAAAAAAGAAAAAGAAACACCGGGAAGATGTGAGGGGAAAGCGCCTGAAGATGTACAACAAAGAGGTGCAGACGGTGTGTGCTGGGCTCACTCGCATTGACAAGGAGACTCTGTCTCAAGGACAGTGTGACAACCTGGAGATGAGCAAGGAATCCTTCAGGTACCTGAAGGATGAGCAGCTGTGCAGACTGAACTTGGGCATGCAGGAATACCGGGTACCCCAGGGAGTACAGACCCCCTTTGTGACACACCAGGAGCACTCTGTCCGCAGCAGCTTCCTCAAGACTGGCACTAAATTCAGTAACTTCATTCACGAGGAGCACCAGTCCAATGGAGGTGCCCTGGTCCTGCATGCCTACATGGATGAACTCTCATTTTTGTCTCCAGTGGAGATGGAGAGATTTGCAGAAGAGTTTCTTGCGTTGTCATTCAGTGAAAATGATAAAAATGCAGCTTACTATGCTTTAGCCATAGTGCATGGAGCAGCTGCCTATTTACCAGACTTCCTGGATTACTTTGCTTTTAACTTTCCAAACACTCCAGTGAAAATGGAAATTTTGGGCAAGAAGGACATTGAAACAACAACAATTTCAAATTTTCACTCTCAGGTAAGAACTATTCAAATGCATAAATGTTGCACAATATCTAGATTTGATTCATCTTGGTAACCCAGAGCAGATATGATTTAAAATAGGCRAGTCACAAATGTATTTTCTAAGCAGGTGAAGAAAAGTGATGTTAGGACTAATCTRTTGTGCTGTGTATTCCTGCTTCTGCTGGAAGCTTTTCTGTGCTCCCTGGTAGCTGGTGAATCACACATCAGACACTGCTACCTGTGACCTGAGGGGAAATCTGCACTGAGCATCTTTTTCTTCTAAACTTGGGAAAATACTGAGATTGTTCAAARCAGCAGCCAAGTCTGTCAAGAATTGCATAGACTGCAAATGCTAACACTGCTTTTCTAGTCAACAGCTGGGGTTTGTTTTGGGGTCTTGGGGTTTGGGGTTTTTTGCAACGATGTTACTTTTCATGTTTCAGTTAATCTGTTTCACAAGGTYTTTAACATCTTAATTCCCTCGGTACCTTATGCTGTTTAAACTTTCCAACTTGAAGGTGGTTAGAGGATCTTTTTAATTGCCTTTGAAAAGGAGTTTCATTTTGTTTACTCCCTCGGTTTCCATGGTAGGCTAAAACTAGTTTAAATTCTGAAACTGTATCTCCATTTAACTTAAATGGATGCAACAGTAAAAACTGAGCTACTTTTAAGATTCCTGTATGAAAGTCTCTTGGATTTTAGTCTCGTGCTCAAACTCAGAAGTTTCTATGAGTGTACCACAAAATTACAGCTTAGATAAAATTCTTTTTGATGGAATAAAGCTTCTTTCTTTATAGTCTGAGGATGGATCCAAACTGGTGATTACTTTTAAGATYCTTGCTTGAGACATTAATTACATTTACCAGTTCATCTGTTGGGAGGCTAAATCTGAAACTCTGTAGTGGGGTTCAGTTCAGTGTGATAGGAACACCCCTTTAACAGCAGACTTTGGAGTGTTAGTGCTTGTGGATGGGCTGTTTGGGTCTCTGCAGCCTTCACCAAATGCTTATAAGCAAGATTTGCATTGGAAAAACAATTAGTGCTTTACAGAAAGTTACTGCATGGTCACTGTGGAGTCTTTAAATAGCATTAAATGAATAATTCTGACGTTTGGCTTTTTGTTTGGCAGCGATTTGCTGCTCCAGCACTTATTTTAAGCAGCTTCTGTTTCTTGGTGCAAGTAATTCTTTGTGTTGATAGAGCTGGGTGCAGAGCACCCCAAAACAATCTCTGGGCATATGAACCACTGCTGTGGGCAGCAGCACTTCTGCACAGCRCACACGTGTGTGCTGCAGGTGTCAAATGTGTCCACAGGTCAGGCTTTAAAGTCTTCTGTATTAGTGATTTATCTGTGTTCTTTAGTGTCCTGATTGCATTCTGGCTTGAGTACATGTGATGACCCCTGAGATGGCTGAACAGCCTCTGGAATGTTTAACAATTGCATTTTTTCTTGGTGAATGTTCTGTGAACATGAATACTGGCACTATAAATACACGTGAGGAATGTATGGTAATAAATAAGAGGCTTTGCTGGGTTATAGTCTGCTGGTACTTCAATTAATTCTATTTTAAGTACTGTCTAAACTTGATTAAGATTGAGTCATGACATAAGGTTCAGTTGGTCTAAACCACTTCTCAAAACCCAGCTCCAGCATGACCTGGTTAATCCTCTCTGGCTGAAGTGTGTTAGTGCAGCTCTCCCTGAGCAAACAGAGCAGGGGAGCTGTCACAGGCAGCTGGAGCAGGGCTCTTCAGGGAATGCAGGTGATGGAAAAGCTGRAGGAACACAGAAATTGGTGCTGGGTTCACCCAGGTTTTGCAGGCTGGCTTGTCTTGGAAGGGTTCAAGGGCCTGGGGTGCTGACCCTGGCTGTTGTGCTCCTGTTCCTTGGCAGCTCTGGTGAGGCTTGAACAGATTGGCCAAGCTTCACTTTTCACCCTTCTGAGTGAGAACTGTACAGTACAGAAGCACATCATAGTTGTGCTTTAGCAGATTAAACATGCTGCACTGTTGTGTGCTGTAACACTGGTTATTTATAATGAAGTTGCCTCCATTCTGGGTTCCTTCTCTGTGTATGAGTTTGTTTGCTGCACTGACCTGTGCCAAGGGGTTTGGGAGCTTTAGGGAGTCTTGAATCCTGAAGATTCAGTGTTCAGAAATCAAAATTTGTTCTGTAAACTGCAAGTTAATRTGACCTTTGGCTTCCACAGCATTCAACTGGTTTGTGTTTTTAGAGAAACTGAATTGTAGTATTCAAAATAAGGACTTTAATCTGAAGGGTTTGGTAAGTCTAGTGATAATTAACTGCCTTGSAAGGTGAATTCCTTTGTTCTCAGGGCAGTGAGTTTATAGCAAAGCACTCCAGTGTGTATTTGTTACATAAATGTTTGGTTTCAGTATCTTAAAATAATTGAGCTTCAGCGTCCTGTGGATTTTTTGCTTGCATTGTCTCTCCTTGGTTCTAATACTTCAATGCTGGAGCTCAGCTTTAGTGTGGAGCTGTTCACTTGGGCTGAGAGCTTTCAAGACTCCAGTCACTGAGCAGCAATTTGTAAGCTTTCCTCACATAAGGGCACACTTTAATTTGGAAGCTCTTTGCAGTGCAGCTAGAATGAACTCTTRTTTTCCTTATCACTTGTCTCAGTACAACTGCTTCCACTCAGTGAATGGGAATATATTTAGAGTTAAAAAAACCCATCATTCTGCTTTTTTTCCCAACTGATCAACTTGATGAATTCCCTCTGATCCAAAGAACAGTTACACTGTCACAGAGGGTGTGTGGGGGTTCTGGGAAGAGGCCAGGAAAGAGAATTGGGGAAGTAGGTTTTGCATAAGCTGCTCTTCCTTCTGGGAAGAAGGTGAGAGGAGCATCCAACAGGTGATAACTGGGTAAGTTTTCTTWCTCCTGCTGTTCAGAACAGGTTCCTCTGCTCCTGGCAGCTTTGGTTCATGAACCACATCACRGTTTGATTGTCTGCCCCATGTGAACTTCTGATTGTGGAAGGGCAATTTCTTTTTTTTMGCAGTAGCTACCAAAGTATGAAATGGAGAAGTTGTGCATCTGTACTGCATCCTTCATTTGGTTKGTCACTAGAGCCATATAAACAATGCCCAGTGGTCCTGCACTGTGTCASATTTTAGTCAAGCATGTCACCCTTGCTGTGCTGGCATGTCACTGCCTTGTCCTTCAGCAGGAGCCAGCCTTGTGCTCTTGCTTTCTTCCTTGTAGCCAAGGTTTTGTGTRGTTGGTTTTATAGCTGACTTGGCATGCTGAAATATTGTTGCTGTCAACTGATTCATGCTTTTCTTGCAACTGGAGAGAAACTTCAGAGACYTAACCTCATTTGTCTCCAGCTGATGCCTCATCTGTGTGTCCTCTTCTCATCCTGTGCTGCTCACTTAACCCRTGGTGAGGCTGGGGTGCCTCAGGAGCATGCAAATAAACACCAGCTCCGAGCCTCTGACAGGAAACACTGCCTCTGTCTGCTTCTGTTCTCAGCCCAGTGTGGGAAACACTGACAGGCACATGGTGCAGCTGGGAGAAAATGTCTCCATGAGCACTGGAGCTAATTTTAAACGTGCCCATAACTCACTGTGAGTGGGGGGTACACACAGCAGTGATGGCTGGGTGACATTTGAAAGGGCACAGGCTGCCTGAGCTGTCTTACTGGCCCCATTGTCCTTTTGCAACAGTAAAAACAGTGGCTTGAGATCCACTGCTGCTTTTAAAGCAGCACAAGGAACAAATTATAGCAAGGGAGGTGCTGTGGTAATAAGTTACTGACTTCTGGCAGCCGTGTGAACTGGAGTGACCCCAGCTAGATTCCTAAACAAGAGCTGAACTTCAAACAAAAATAAAAAACACTGAGAGAGGTGTACTGGATATAATGAAATTACTTCAGCTATTTCATCATCTCRGCTTTCTTCCCTGCAACGAGGGGTGCACAGAGGTGACTGTGGAGTGAACAGAGCTCAGAGAGAATCTGTAACACCTGGTGAGTGAAAGGCCAAAGCAGCTTGCAGTGCAGCAAGCAGGGTGCTTRCTCATGGGACACTAAACCACCCAGYTGYAAAGGGAGAGCAAGGTGCCTGTTCTTTTGGATGTTCATTGCATCATATTGTTGAGACCGCTGGCCTAACCAGTGTTTGCTGCTCAGAAGGAACTGAGAATGAGAGATGCTGTGAAGRAGTTTTTTATGGCATATTGAACTAGTAGACTACGTCCCCTGTGATTGAGATGCTTGAGATGAATAATACAGCCTGCTGGGGATTGCCGTGGGTTGGTGCATGTTGTTAGTGTAAACATGTCCTGGGTTTAATTCTCAAGTGTGTATATTCCTTTAATTTCTGTTAAAAACTAGCTAAGCATTGAAATCCAGTGTTTCCTTAAAGTATTTCTTCTGTTTCCTTTATAACTCCTGAGTTCTTGTCTATTTTTCCATTGTTCCAGTGCATTTAAAAACAAACAAAGTTAAAGCTTCTAATTTTTCATTTCCTTTGAAAGCATTACAAGGAAAAGCTGCATATGGAATTATAATTCATTTTAACTCATGACAARCACCTGTAAAATACTAGTGACTCTCACCAGGTGGTTTCAGTAGCACAGAACTCATCTGGAAGGAGTCTGTCTGCACTTACATAAACAGTGCCAGGCAGTTTAACTTCACTGGATAAGGACCAGAGCACTTCAGTCCTTAGTTTTTCTGTATGTGCACAGGAAAAAAATATTGCTGTGGTGTTCCAGTGCTCCTGCTCTAAACTGCATTCAGCAAATAGCGTGAGCTAAACTTRTATAATTAAGAAGTGAAATATCTATGGCTGCTGCTGGAGGAGAAAATTGCAGCAGTAACTCTATTCTTCCTTTATTAGTCTCTCCTAATTTAACTTTAACAACTACATGGAGTAGTTTAATGGCATCTGGTTTGCTGGCTAAACATGCAAAACTGAAACTAAACTTAAAGCTAAGCTGCTACTGCCATGTATCTCTGAGTGGAGTTTTAAAATGCATCACCCTGGTGAAGATGACTGTTAAACTGCACATTTACTGGTAATTGTCTGTGCTGTGCCACCGCTCGGCCACGGAGAGCAGCTGGAGTTTTTCACCCCCGGGACACGGAAGGGTGGTGGAAGGCTGGGGCTCAGCCACAAGTGACTGTGCTCTGTAGAACTTATGGTCTGTAGCAGCAGTTAGTTCTGGTGTCTGCACAGAACCTCAGCTGTGGCCGTATGGCACATTCCAGCCACAGTCCATAGGATGAGGCTATAGAGCACTGGAGTCTTGCCAGTGCCTCTCCTCTGGGAACAGGAAATTGGCAAGAAAAGTTTCCAGATGACCCAGCAAAGTGGGACAGTCTGTGTTCTAGAGGATGTCCACGAGCTGTGAGATTAAAGTGTTTCTGACCCCAGCAGTGACAGCAGGTTCTACTGTAAATGGTAATACTGAAATTCTTCTCCATGAGCTCTGGCTTTCCAGTGAAACCCCTCATTTCATCTGGTTTTTGTCCAGTTTCCTGTGTTTACTATCACCAGAACCACTGCATGAAAGACCCTGAGGTTTTTCACTGCAGGCCAAGGGGAAGGACCTCAGGGGCAGGACTGAAATTGGAATGTGCAAAGCCCAGGAGTATCCGGTTTGAAATGTAGAAGCAAAAGTCCAACTGCACAAACCAGTGGAGAGTTGAAGCTTGCTGGTGAAAGACTGAGTCACAATGAAACCTTGTGTGGTTGTTTTCTCAAGTCAGCCTGGAAGTGTTGAATTGTTCCTGAATTAGTCAAATATTCACTTGCTGTTATTCAGACTCCAGAAGGATTTCCTGTCAGCAGTACAGACAGGAGTCCTTTCTTTCTCCTCTGTTCTAAACAGTCCCTGTGCATATTCCCAAAGGCCCAAATGCTGAAACAGAAGTAGATGAGTCCAAGACTGATCCCAGCTGTGTTAGACCAGTCACTTTTATCCTCCTGGGAGGGAACTGACGCTGTGCTGGTGCTGTCTCCTGTCTGACCCAGGTCAATCGGACGTACTGCTGTGGCACCTACAGAGCAGGCCCCATGCGCCAGATCAGCCTGGTGGGAGCGGTGGATGAAGAAGTGGGGGACTACTTCCCAGAATTCCTAGATATGTTGGAAGAATCCCCATTTCTCAGAGTAAGCAGTAACTTATGGTGTGTTCAGAGCACTGTAGATATTAAAGCAATTGTTAAGTTTCTAAGTAATTAGAAACTGTAAGGGATTTTCTTTATTGATGTGCTTATTTGGGCTACTGAGGTTCATTCTTTCCTGTGTCCAGTTGAAAGGCATGGACTGAGGTGGCTAATTAAAAATAATCAAGTTTATTATATATACATGCACTTCTACTTCCCTGAAAACTATGCTTGATWGAATTAGCTTGGAATATCTTTTACCTCTCAAACTTACTTAGTTTCTATGCAATTCTTTTGACAGCAGATTTGAACCAGTTTTACCAAAGGCATCATTTAATTTTTCTATCTCACCCAGTGTTTTGTGTTATGTGTGTTTTGTGGGTTGTTTTGATCCTGTTTTCTTTTAGATGACTCTGCCCTGGGGGACTCTGTCCAGTCTCAGATTGCAGTGCAGGTCCCAGAGTGATGATGGGCCCATCATGTGGGTGAGGCCGGGAGAGCAGATGATCCCCACAGCTGATATGCCAAAATCACCCTTCAAACGGCGCCGGTAAGGTTTGGGTTTCCTTTTGTACTCGAGGGAAAACTTTGCAGATTTGAGAACAAAAGCAAAGTACTTGATGTGTAACTGGCTCTTCAGAGGRCTAATTCAGATTTAAGTTTCACTTTCACTTTGTTTCAAATCGGCTCAGCTGATAAAGCAAATCTTACCCGTGATGGTTATTTTATTTCACTTCTTCTGACAGTACCTTTCAGTACTTCTCACGTATCCTAGATCGGTGCTTTAAGATTAAAACCTCTTTTTATTATCCTGCAGGAGACTTAATTCATCTTATTTCTGTGGCAAGAACCAATTTGGTGGTGAGGGCAGATGTCATGCTGTAAAACAGCAGAGAACCTTCTACTGCTCGTGCTGCCTTCTAATGTCAGTGCTAAAGTACTTATAACATGCCTACCCTGCAATTATTGTGTATTCTTGCTTTCTGTTTCTGAAAGAGTGCTCTAAAACAAATTTCAGGAGATTTGGAAGCATATTTTAATTATTGTTTCAAGAAGAATTTTTGGATGTACTCTCAAATAACTGAGGCTCAGTTTCTGTAAGATAGCTCTATTTTACAAGCTGGTACATTCTTAGAGGAAGTCTTTCAGCACAAGTGAACACAAAAATTATGTGATTTGATTTGTTTTGTAAAATTTGATCTTATAATCTGAATTGTACTTYGCTGGTTTTGTTTCAATCTTTCACCAAATCAACACCTAGAAAAAAATCAGAGAGAAGTGCTTTGTTCCCTTGGAGCCTGCAGCACCCAGAATTCTAAGATTATTTCAGTACAAATATTAATTTTTGAGCAGCGGGGACATTTTTAGTGTGTGTTTGTGTGCCTTTGCAGGTCCATGAAYGAGATCAAGAACCTGCAGTACCTACCTCGGACCAGCGAGCCCCGCGAGGTCCTGTTCGAGGACAGGACCCGAGCTCACGCTGACCACGTGGGGCAGGGCTTTGACTGGCAGAGCACAGCTGCTGTCGGGGTGCTCAAGGCTGTGCAGTTTGGGGAATGGTAAGTGCTGCTGGGATGCAGCTATTCTTGCTTCTAAAAATAAATTTCCTTGCAAAGCAAACCTAATCAGAAATTATTTAAACCCTATWATATGACAATGGTTGGAACTGTCTGCCCAGGGAGGTGGTGGAGTCACTRGATGTGTTTGAAARTAAACTCAGTGCCATGGTTTAGTTGATGAGGAGGTGTTAGGTCATAGGTTGGACTAGAAGATCTTAAAGGCTTTTTCCAATCTAGTTCATTCTGTGATTCAAAAGCTGCACAGAGCTGAAAACCTCAAGCTGTGTACCTCCTATTTTTCCATCTTGAGGCAGAAAAAATTTGTAACAGCACTTGCAGAATATTTTAGTGATATACAAAAGCCTTAAACTTGGACCATCGTCCTTGATTATTCTTTTCCTGAGCAGGTATATTAATTCTAGCTTTTGTTACTGTAGTCTAAGAGCTCAGTGTAATTAATTTCACAGCTGCAGTGCTTTCTCAGGTCATGTACCCAGGATATTGCTGTTGACCTTGCAGAGAAACTGGACTTGCATCATTGTAATAGCTAGAAATTACATTGGAAATTGGATAGCATCATTAGCATTATCATTAGAATAAAAGATGCCAATATTTCCTATACTGTTGAATAAAACTCCTCACTGCTTCAACTTCAGTGTTAATTTGTAATTTTACATTTTTCCCTTAATGCAGAATTATTCTGTCCGATTACAGAATGGAAGAATTGAGGCAGAATTGTGGTTCCTAGAACACAGAACTTTTATAGTGGCAGTTTGAACCTGGGTCTCAGGCTTTTCAGTGTATTGTCCATGCAGACATCCCTTCTGTTATGAATGCAGCAAAAATTGAAAAAGAAAAAAAGGGGACTATATTAATTATACCTTTTATTCAAAATAATACCCSATTGAGAAATGTTGAGACTTTGTGYACAGCGTAACACTGAAGCAAGTCATTGGCTCAATGGAGCTTTCTGCTGGAAGAGCTGGAATGCTCTGTAACTCAAATACTCAAAAATTCCTGGAATTCTCWTTTTTTTCTAGGAGTGACCAGCCTCGTATAACCAAAGATGTGGTTTGTTTTCATGCTGAAGACTTCACTGATGTTGTGCAGAGACTTCAGCTGGACCTGCATGAACCTCCAGTGTCACAGGTATCAAATCTGCTCTCGTGACAGCACATTCCTGGTTTTTGGGAGGAGTTTCTGACAGATTCCAGCTTTTCCCTAAAGTCAGCCCTTTTGTATCCCCTCAGTTTGCAGCTCTCTTGGGTAAATTTCCCTGTGCTTCAGGATAAAACGGTTCAGTTGGAAGGGACCTTTTTCTTTTCCTTTCCCCCAAGCTGGAGTTCATGCTGTGAGTCCCAGGGTGTGCTATAGAAACAATCTGTTGATTAAGCTGTGGGTGCCTGTTCCTGCATTTTCTGATATCTAATGTTGTGTTAGGCTATGGAAGCTTCTAAACTCAGTCCTGTCAGCCCAAGCAATGCAGCCCATTGTTGTTTTTAACTATAGCTATAGAAACCTCTTCATCCTCCTCTCAAGATGTCCTCTCAAGACATGAGAGAAATTGTATTTTTAAAGTCCAGTTCTTATTTGAATTTGAAGTTTTACCCATGAAATGGAGACATTCTGATTTAGACATGAATTCACTTGAAAATAGGAAGATGCTGAGTTGTTTGAAGAGTTTACCACTAACTTTCCCATCTCTCCTTCTGCCAGTGTGTTCAATGGGTGGACGAAGCCAAACTAAACCAAATGAGACGGGAAGGCATTCGCTATGCTAGGATTCAGTTGTGTGACAATGACATCTACTTCATCCCCAGAAATGTCATTCATCAGTTCAAAACAGTGTCAGCAGTCTGCAGCTTAGCCTGGCACATCAGACTCAAACAGTATCACCCTGTGGGGGAGACTTCTCCAAAAGCAGAAAGCAACTCAAGCCTGAACAGTGATGTTCCTGGAAGCACAGAGGCAGAAGGTGAACCCCAAGGTGTGAGTGTAAARATAGAGTCTGAAGAACCAGGTATAGAAATTCAGCTTACCCCAGGGGTGCTCTCCTCCTCTGTTTCTTCAATATCAGGACTTGTGCAACCAGATCAGGTGGCCCAGCCCCTTCCAGGTTTTAAAATAGAGTCTGATCAGCAACACAATCCACAGGATCATGCAGGCTCTTCTGTGTGATATGTATATATTCAAACATTTTTTAAACAACTTTTTAAAATTTTGATGTGAAGTTATAGTTTTATAACTGGCTTATGTTTTATTGGAGAAATCTTGCCTATAATTCTATAAAGAAAGGTGACATTCCAAAATGTCAAGCATATCTTTTTTACACAGATTATGCAAAATTCAAGTTGTATTTTAACCCCTTAGTACAACCTGTAACAGTGGTCTACCACTTCTTTCTGTTTAAGTAAAGAGATGTTGAATATCTTCTCAAAGTCAGATTGGAATTCCTCCAGGAATATGAAATGATTGAACTCCATTGGTCAGTGTTATTTCCCTACTTTTACTTTATCTCTAATCTTCACCAGAAAGTGATGCTTTTGTAGAAGACTTGCGAAGTGATTTCCCCATCTCATTTTAATTGCTTAAAAAAGTAAAAAAAAAGAAAAAATTAAAAAAAAAAAAGAAAAAATAGAGAAAGCACAGCACTTTTGATGATTTGTGGAATTTTTGGTATGTCTGTTCTCGACATGTTGGTTTATATACAAGCTATAGAAATTGATGTTTCTTACAGTTCCTACAAGGGTGACCTGTAAAAAGAACTGAAGCAAGTGTCTGATTCCTGTTGAAATGCAATGACTTACTGACCTAACACTTCTCATAGCACTGCTTATGTTGTTTGGTGTGGGGGTTTTTGCTTCCMAAATACATCTTCCCTGAATGTGATAAATGCTA
Organism: Cardinalis cardinalis; assembly: GCA_014549065.1. Lineage (NCBI taxonomy): Eukaryota > Metazoa > Chordata > Aves > Passeriformes > Cardinalidae > Cardinalis > Cardinalis cardinalis. Next base: position 147,990 of record JACDOX010000324.1, read on the forward strand.
GTGTCAAAATTAGAGAACCTCTTGGTAGTCTTGTGGAGGAAACTGCTATCTTTGAGCACTTTAAGGCTTTAAAATACTTAACCAACTTGGCAGCTTGTTTTGATGGGGTCGTAACGTGTCCAATGGATCCACACTTTCCCTTGTACTGATGCACTTAATATAATAAGCATTGAGCTGATACCTGACTTCCTAGAATAAGGACAGCCTTACTGTGTAAGTTCTGTATTAGTATTTCACAATAAAAAGTATTTTGGCATTGGACTGCTTTTTCCATGTGTAGCTCCTGGGTGCCCAGTTACTGTGGAAAAATCAGCAGCACGTGCTCAATGTGTAGAGTGTCAGCTATCAACAGTTTTTAAACAATCTTTCAATATCTCTGGATGTTAATGTGTAACCTGTATTTGACTTTCACTCACCCCATTTATTACTGCCCTTTCCAGTCATCAAAAGGAAAAGTCCCTTTTCCCTCCCCCCTCCCCACATTTAGAGTACAAGYTGGGGTTTGGTGCAACTTAAGCTGTCTCCAGATAACTTTATTTGTTCTAATCCTCACTGGGGTAGGAAAGATTTGAAACACTATGTTAGACTAGACAAAAGCAAAGATGCTGTGTTAGTTCTGGATGCATCTTTTTAATATCAATTATTACTCTTCTCTTTATAAGGGTCTCTAAAATATGTTACTCTATTATAAATCTTACTTTGTGCAATATTGTTTGTGTAGGCTTTTATATACATATTAGCACCTCAGTGTAGAGGTCACTATTTTAAACTGATAGAGAAATAATCCTCAGAAGATACTGCAGTGATTAGTTAGAACCTGTATTACTCCTTATGTGTATGTATGTATTGTCTTCGGTACAAAAATGAGGACTAGGAAATATTTCAATTTAAAACTAATTTACAGATTGAAGTGGTAGTGACTCGTTTAGTAATCTGTGTAAATAAGGTGTTAGAATGGAAAGCTTTTATGATGAGAAGTAATGTGATTCATGCAGGGGTGTAATTTAATCTTAGCAGAAATTCTAGATGACTCAGCGCGGCTCAGAAAGGAGCCGTCAGTTCTCTGGTGGGTTTTTTCCACTTTTTATGTTGAGAGGAATTTCATAGCTTTAAGGGTTGTGCAAAGTAAAATTCCTCACAGGCAATAGTGGTTTCAGTTCATCCTTCACATTCAAAGATTCCCCAGGGGTGTTCTTTCCTTTTGACCRAGTCTGCAAGTCTTCCACGTGCCCCTTGCACCTCTCGCGGGGCGGCCCTTCCCTGGCAGCCAGCTCTGCTCACTCAGGAACTGGCACACCTGCAGGGCCACAGCAGAGCAAGCAGGCTGAGAGCCCCCGGGCACCAACCTGTTAATGGGGAAATCGGGATGGAATGGAGAGAGAATCCATTTGGAAGCCCTCTGTAAATTCTAAGAGCATGTTYGCAAGTGAAGGAAGACTAGGGTGGTCTGTGCTGCTTTCCAAGCTGTAGCTTTAGTGAAATCTGTGACAACAGCCTGAAATAGCTGGAAAATGCTCTGACTTCCTCCTGCATGGAGGGACATGGCCAATAGCATCATGCTCTCTGTGCTCTGCTCAGCTACTAACTTAAACCTAATGTCAGATTTAAATGCACGTAAATAAAGGTATCTTTGAATGACCTGAGTGTTGCTGATGCTCTCCTATTTTGGAAGACTGAGGGAGAGAGGAACAAGCTGTTTGAGAATCTCTTACTAAATCCATGCTCAGCTTTGCTGKGCTTTAACCAAACTGGCAGACTTTCAAATTCCACCTCAACTCTGGATGTAAAGTGTGAGAGGGATTGCTTGGGGAGCTGCTCAATCTCCAGCCATTGCTTCAGTTGCCCAGAACAAAGCCTTAATGGGACAAATGCAAATATTTTCCAGCCCAAGACCTGTAGAACACTGATATTTTTTTTATGAGCTAGAGAAGTTTAGAGAGGAAGTAACGAGTTCAAGCCATTTMGTGTTTGAGCAGAACAAATCCAGTAAATATTTCTGAGTATCTCATGTTAAATAGCTGCTATTTGAATTTCTCCAATATTTCCTAAAGCAGGTTCCTTAATGAGCTAATCACCTTTGATTTGATGTGATTTTTGAGCCACATTTGGTGGCTTGTTCTAAGGCTGAGGGAGTTGGGGCTGTGCAGTGTGGACACCTCACAGTCCCTTCCAGGATCTGCAGGGGCTGTTCATCAGGAGCTGAGTGGCAGGACAAGGGAAATGGGCACAAATCAAAAGAGGAGGAATTGAGGTCAGAGATGAGGAAGAAATGTGATGGGTGGTGAGGATCTGGCTGCCCAGGGAGGCTGTGGATGCCCCAACCTGAGATGTTCCCAAAGCCAGGCTGGGGATCCTGGCCCGGTGGGAGGTGTCCCTGCACATGGCAGGGAGTTGGGACTGGGTGATTGTTAAGGTCTTAACTTTCTGTTACTCTCAGTGGAAAGCAGATACAGAACAGTTCCTAAATACAAATGTGCTGGTCAGTTCTGCAAATCCTCAGTGCTCATTATGAGGATGTGCTCTGTGATGTGTGTCAGGTAGAAAACACTCCAGCTTTGTGCTGGAGACAGCTGTCACTGACCAAGTGCTCTGTGCAACAGAACTGAGGCTTAGGCTGGGCTTTAATCAAGTGCTGGTGACTAAAACATCCCAGGGATAAAGTGGCTCAGCTGGGCTAGAAGTGGACCAGCAAATGCAGGGTGAATTTGGTTTCTTCTCTGCTCTAGACAAGCTCCAGGTTCTGCTCCAGGAGGGGGGGACACCACGAGGTGTCCCCAGGGCACCCTAAGGGACACTTACCACAGTGTCCTGCTGTGTTCCCCGCGTGTTACAGGTCAAGGCAAATTGTCAGAGCTTTCCCCAGTGACCGAGTGCTGAGCTCTGAGCTGCAGTTCCCGAGGTGTGCTGGGCCTGGGCAGCGCTGAGGGCTGCGAGAGGAGCCCAGGGCTCGTCCCCTCTCCCCCAGAGCCTCTTCTGTCCGTTCCTGTGGGCTCCGAGCAGTGCCAGGGCACCCCGAGCACCCGAACACCCGCTTTTCCTGATTTCTCTGTACAACATGTAAAGATACCGACTCCTGTATTGCTGTTTCGTGATTTAATTTGATTTGATTGGCAGCTACGATTATTTTTTTCTGTGGTTTTAATTTATCTAAGGTCTCTGCCTCCAGAGGACGTGTACAATTGCCTGGACGACTGTTTGCTTTGTGCGGCCTTAGTGTATTTATTGACATTCGCGCGTGTGCGGGGGCGGCCCGCGCCCCCCGCGCCCCCGGTAGCTGACTGTACACCAGTGTCAAACTGTTAAGCTATTTCTTTGTAAAATAGTCCTGCGGAATGCATAGAATTTTTTTCCTGTAAAGTATTTTTTTAATAAACAAAAGTCTGATTTTGTCCTTTACCCGCCTGGGCGCTTCGTTTCTCTGCGCTTTGAGAGTGGGGGGGTCGGGGCGGCGCTCGGCGCTCGGCTGGCGCTGCCTGGGTGGGTGGGGAGGGGGGGGCGGCAGGCGGAGCCAGTCGAGCGCCGGGCGGTTTCCAGGGTAACGGGAGCGGGGTCGGTGCCGGTACCGGGGTTGGTGCCGGTGCCGGGGCCGCGCCGCTCCCGCCGCTCCCCATGGCCTGTCGCGATGCCATTTCATGGTACCAGAAGAAGGTGAGTGCGGCGCGGGGCGGGCTGGCGCGGGCCCGGCCGTGCCCTCAGCCTCCTCTCCCCTCAGATCGGGGCCTACGACCAGCAGATATGGGAGAAGGCCGTGGAGCAGACCCAGATGAAGGTACCGGCGGCGGGGGGGGGAGCGGGCCCCGCGCCCCTCGCCGCTAACTCGGCCGTGTGTTCCGCCCCGCAGGGCTTCAAGAACAAGCCGAAGAAAAAGGGGCACATCCAGCCCGATCTGATCGACGTGGACCTGATCAGCGGTGAGCGGTCCTGGCTCTGTTCGCTCCCCTCTGRGACAGGGATGGCACCAGGGAGCGCCTGGATCTGGGTCAGGGCAGGGTTGGGTTGGATAGCAGGAAAGGTTCCTCCCCCAGAGGGTGCTGGCGCTGCCCAGGCTCCCCAGGGAATGGGCACGGCCCCGAGGCTGCCAGAGCTCCAGGASAACACTGCCAGGGATGCCCAGGGTGGGGCTGTTGGGGGTCTGTGCAGGGACGTGGGGATCCCTGTGGGTCCCTTCCAGCTCAGGGTATTCCCTGATTCTGCAGGTGCATCCCAGCTTTGTGCAGCGTGGGGGAAGCAGAGCCTGCCCTGCTGCCAGGGGAGCCGCTGCTCGTGGGCACTGAAACCCTGAGAGCAGAGCAGGAGCAGCTCGGGGTGGCTSTGCAGGAGTGGCTGGGTGGGCAGGGAAAGGTCAGAGGCAGAGCTCTGAGAGAAGACAAGGAGCTGTTGGGACTGTGTAGCTTTGAACAGTGCCCGAAACTGGGCTGCTGTCACCCCCTGCCCAGCCCTGTGGCAGGGCTGGGGCTGCCCAAAGGGGAACTCCAGCGAGGGAGCTCTTGTGATTCACAGCTAATGATGGCTCGTTTCCCCTTTAATTCCAAGGCTCTACCTTTGCCAAAGCCAAGCCTGAAATTCCCTGGACATCGCTGACGAGGAAGGGAATTGTGAGAGTGGTGTTYTTCCCCTTGTTCAGCCAGTGGTGGATACAGGTCACTTCCCAGCGCATTTTTATGTGGCTCTTGGTGCTCTACGTYATGCAAGGTGAGGGAACAGGCTGTGCCATAAACCTTCTSCTGCAAGGAATGTGACATCAAAGARTGTATGGATGTGGCTCCTGGGGAAATGGGTTAGGGGTGGACCTGGCAGTGCTGGGGGAGTGGTTGGACTCCGAGGGCTTAGCCAAGCTTAGTGAGTCTATGATTTTGTAGTCCATAATCTAAAGTGTGAGGATCTTGTCTGGAACCTGCTTAATGTGCATTTCACAGCGTGTGKCACTAGCAATTGCAGAAATTAAATAATAATAGAACAAAGCAGAGTAAAACCAAATAGTTGAGACAGACTTTAATTTTTGCCTTGGTGCCATTTCCCCCTTTGCAGTCGTAGCAGTGGTGCTGTACTTCATGGTGCCTGTTGTGAGTGCCAGTGAGGTGATGGGACCCCTGTGCCTTATGCTGCTGCTGGGCACGGTGCACTGCCAGATCGTGTCCACGCAGGTGAACAGAGCTGCAGGGAGCAACGGGCTCAGCCGGCGCCGCAGGTCAGCACCAGCAGAGGGCCCTGGTGGGGTCACAGTGGGGGCTGCATCCAGCTTTCCTCCCTCAGGTTGCTGCAGCAAAGATTCCCTCCAGGTTTTGTCCCTTGTGCCTTTCCCAGTGATGCCCTGACGTGCTGGGGGTATAGGCAGAATTTTTGTATCTGGAAGTCACTATTCTGTTTGCGTGGCTTCAGAAAAATGGCATAAAAAAGCTGTTCAAATCCCATTCAGATCTTTGAAAAAAGACCTTAAAGTAGCTTMTTACACCAATTTAATTCTCCTTGTCTTAAAACTCAGGAAGTTACGCAAGGCTGTGGGTGTGGATGGGAACAGTTGGTGCTCTCCTGACAGAGCCAGCAAGGAGGAGCAGTCTGGCTCTGCAACTCTGCTGACCAATTTATCCAGTCTGCTCTTCCAGARGAGGTACGTGGTCCCTGCTGGGTTTGTGCTGCTCGTGACACTGGGGGCAATTTGGTACCTGGAGATTGAAGGCACAGCATGTGCTGTCACTGACATCCCCACAGCCTGCCAGTCTTTTTTTGACTTAAAACTTCCATACTAATGTGGGAAGCTGATTTCTCAGGAATATTTAGTATGTCCTTATTAGATAATATAAAATTAGACTGTATAAAATTAGATCATGTGAAACCAAGTGTTAGATGAACTGCAGAATGTGGTAGARTTTATTTTTATTTATCAGATAAGTGACCTTGTTTGAGTGAGTGCTCAGATTATATTGCTGTTTTAGGTGATTTCCAAAAGCAATTGTGCCTTCTTGTTTGGACAGTTGTCTCACTTTGACACCTTCCTTCTCTAAAAGTAACTCAAGGGAAAGGAGGAGAGATTGTAGGGGATAATATTTCATTGTTTTCTCCTGTTTTCCCAGGTGAATTTCCTGGTGAGTTTCCAGTTCACAGATGCTTTCTCTTCATGARGACTTTTTATCTTGTGAATTGCTCTTATTTTTTGTAAAATAAAAATAGTGAAAATTTTCCCCTTGATTTAAAAGTTTTAGGATACTATTAGAGTTACAAAAGACATGTTGAGTGAGGGTGAGGCAAAGATAAATCTTTTTAACAGACTCAGCACACAAAGCCTGTCAGCCAAAGAAAATTATCCCTTAGGTATCATGTTTGATGCTGCACCTGCGTGACAAGGGAAGACCAGAATGTTTTACCCCAAAGAGTTTTTCCCTGACATAAAAGCATTTAATTGTATTTTCTCTCCTAGGAATAGAAGAGTAAAGCTGGTAGCTGAGAAATGGACTGAGACAGAAAKTGGTGTGAGTGCTATGGGTGATGGCATCAAAGCCAGACAGGCCAGATCTGAGCACAGGCTGCTGCACTCCAAAGAGAAGAGTAAACTTTCTGATGGGGAGAAGAGCCATCAGGTACTGCCAGGGGAGATCCTTTGAGATCACACTTTCAGTGTGTTCTTTGTGTGCCAGAGTTGTGTGGGTATTTAACTGTGTGGTTTGGTCTAATACAAGACATTCCCTCCTTCTGCTCATCTTTGCCTGCATTAACCTGGAAACCCCTTTCTGCCTCTCACTGAGCAGCTGAAAAGGTGCTGGTACTTCCTTTCATAATCATAGAACAGAATTCCAGGATAGTTTGGGTTGGAAGGAGTCTTAAAGCTCATTCCACCCCCTGCCATGGSTAGGGACACCTTCCACCTTCTCTCCTTGAGGAGAGAGAAAGAGCTAAAGCATCATAACCTCTGTTGAAAGCTTTGAAACATAAAGATTTTGGGAATTACTCTTGAGTTTCCTYTGGGCTGGTGGTGTGTCAACTCCACATGAAGAGCTTGGAATAGATCCTGTGTGGAATTCTGTTGTACTGTGCCATCCCACCTCCTCTCTGTGAAGGAGTTTGGACAGGGGCAGAGCTTGGTGTAGGGGCACAGCCCAGGATTTTGGGTTTGTTACCCCCCAGATTGTAGATACATCTGGGCTTAAGGTGCTGGTAAGGCACAGCCAAGAGCTGCTGCTGCTGCTGCACCCTCCTCTTCCTGCCCTTTCCCCAGCTCCAAATCCACCAAAATTCTCTCTCATCACCTCTGGGACAAGACAAGAGCAGGGGGAAGGAGTTAAAATCTGTGGAGTCTCYGATGCCAACAGAATTCTGGTTCTGTGGGGATCATGTGCTGCCCCTGCAGGCATTGAGGGCTGTGCCAGGGGGGCAGCTCTGCCCCTGAGCCTTTGATGGTGCTCAGGCTGGTCCTTGGTGTGGCTTGGCTGTGCRTTTGCAGGAGGATGGCACCAACAGGGACGGTGCCTCTGACGAGCTGTCGAGCGAGGAGGACGCTGAGGATGCCGAGGCCGCGGCACCGCGGCTCCTGCTGCGCCCCAGCATGGAGGGGGCTTCCAGTGACAACAGCTACGAGGAGAAGAGGAGGCCTCTGSTTTCTCTCAACCAGGCTGTCTCACAGGTACCCAGGTGGGGTTAGTGCTGCTCTGCACACCTTGTTTTGCTGTGGATAATGAGGTGGTTTTCCTTTGGTCTTGGCAGGTGAAGCAAGCCCTGAAAGCTGCCAGAGACTCTGACAGTGTTGTGGAGTCTGAGCTGGAATCCACATTGTACAGGCAGGTAKGGATGGAAAGTCAGGAGAGGGAGCTTTCCCAGGCCTGCCAGGGGTCACAGAATCAGAGAAAGGGGTGGGCTGGAAGGGACCTTAAAGCTCATCTCATTCCAACCCCCTCCATCAGAACAGACAGTTATGAAATGTTTGTGCTTCAGAATCCTCAGGTGCAAGGTGTGATCTCTTCCCTTGTAAACCTTCACATTGTTCACAGTCCTGATTGTGCTGCTTTGTTAAACAAACAAACAATCAAACAAATAACTAAGTCAGTCTGTTGGCAGCAAAGGACAGTCCAAGCTGCCTCTAATTGCTCCTGCAATTGCTGCAATTGCTCTTGTGGTTGGGAGGCAGTGCTGTGCTTGCAGCTTTTAAGCTAATAAATTTTGATTTTAAAATCACMGACTATCCTGAGTTGGAAGGGACCCACAAGGATCAAGTCCAACTCGAAGAAATAAATCTRTTCTGTGAGAATATACTCACTCACTTCATTACTTTGGTTTTTTGCCCTACCTGAAAATAAAATATAAATATGTGAATATCAAGTAATAAATATGGAGATATATAAATTAATACAAAATATAAATGAAATATTAAAACAGATTAGGCAAAAGACATTAAAAAGGACATTTTTGTGTTAAAATGAGTACGTCAGTTTTTATTTTGTAGGTTGGGAAGGGAGATTTTAATGGGCTCTATATGGTATTTATAGTATATATATAATATATATATATATAAAAAATATATTATAGATGTTATAATATATATTTTTATGTTATTATTATATATTTTTTATGTATATATAATTATCTATACTATAATTATAATATATATTTTATATATATATCTGTCTGCATTTCTGGTATAGAAATCCTTTTTCCCCAAACATTGTCTTAAACTATTTCCACCGTGTGGGTGCAACTGGGAGCACTCAAAGCTGTGGGAAGCTGGGGGAGAAGAGGAGGAGGAGGAKGRTGATGAGGAGGAGGCGCTGGCTGTACAGACCCGGTGGGGCTGTGCCGTGTGACCTTTGCCGTGCTGCAGGACCCCAGGGCGTGCCTGAGCGTGGCGCCGCGGAGCTGCGGCGGGAGCCGGCGGGACTCGGAGAGCACGCGGCAGGACTCGGAGACCGAGGACATGCTGTGGGACGATCTCCTGCACGGCCCCGAGTGCCGCTCCTCGGGCACCAGCGACAGCGAGGAGCGCTCCCGCAGGGACTGCCGCAGGGACCCCAAGGAGGACGTGTTCCAGCAGGTTGGTGATGTCCATCCAGGAGCTGGGAGTGCTTCTCCCTCTTCCCCCTGCCTTCCCAAACATGAGTGGCACACGAGGGTGCTGTTGGTATAAGGTGAGCAGCCTGGATGACGCCAGAGTCACACTGGAAATCTGAAATGACATCAGTGATTCATGATCGACTCTATCCCTCCCTTCTGCAGGGCTGCTTATCCCAAAACAAAGTATTGAACCCAAAATGGAATTTCCCCCTCAATCCAAATGCGTTCTAGGCAAAGGTGTTACTTACAGCAGAACAGAAAGAGCTGAGSCAGCTTTTGCACTCCTCTCTCTTTTCTAGAACCATCTGTTTTGGCTGCAGAACACCAGCCCAGCGTCTGCCAAAGTGAGTGCTCTGATCTGGGAAGGGAATGACTGCAAGAAGGTGGACATGTCTGTGCTGGAGATCAGTGGGATTATCATGAGCAGGGTAAGGGGGCTGTGTGGCATTGCAACCCCTCACACTTCAGAAAACAACCACCAAAACCCCTGGAAATAGCTGCATTTGCAAATATTAGGGGCAGTATGAAACTCATCCCTCCCAGCTTCAAAACTGGTTGTGCCACGTGTTCTTACTGGAAGATTGCCTAACCCTCCATTTAGGATGTCTCTTGAAGACTGACAAGTGCTGATTATCTCTGATTGTCTCTGCAGGGTGCTGAAAGTGGGGGGTTGATTATTTGGCTGATTGGTTTTGGGTTTGGACTGAAATGGGTGGGATTATTTTAGGCTCTGTCCTGTGAAGGGAAGGGGAACCAACTGCTTGCCTGAGTTGGTGCTGCCACAACAACAGGCCTTTTCCTTGATGCAAACCCAGATAATCACTCCTTTTTTATTCCTGCTTGCCAGGTTAATGCCCACCAGCAAGGAGTGGGGTATCAAATGCTGGGAAACATCATCACCATCGGATTGGCCTTCCTGCCATTCCTCTACAGACTGTTCCGCACGGATAACCTGGAGCAGCTCTGCTCCATTTCTCTGATGGAGCTTCTGCACATCTTCTGTGGAGCCCCTATCAGCACCCCTGTGCTCATCCTGTCTGCCATCAACTTTCTGGAAAGGCTGTGCTTAACCTGGATGTTTTTCTTCATGATGTGTGTTGCTGAGAGAACCTACAAGCAGGTGGGTTTAAAGGTGCTGGTGCTTTTCAGGAATCTGGAGAGCAGGAATAAAAATGGGATGATGACCTTAAAGCTCATCTCATCCCAGCCCTTGCCAAGGTCAGGGAGGGGAGTCTGGGAAGGTTCTTATTGATCAGTCACAGATTATACCTATCAATAGCATTCCTGATTCCCCTGTTGCCCCCTTACCTGTCCCCAAGGTCTAACTCTGTCCCCTCTCTGCTGCCCAGAGCAGCTGTGGCTGCCCCATCCCTGGAAGTCTTCAAGGCCAGGTTGGACAGGGCTYGGAGCAACCTGGGRGAGTGGAAGGTGTCCCTGCCCATGGCAAGGGCTGGAAAAAGATGAGCTTTAGGGTCTCTCCCAATACAAACCAATCTGGAATTCTATGAAAACAGCTGCTGCTACAGAGGTTGAGCACTCAGGTCTCATGCTGGGCTTCCCCAGTGACCCTTTTTGCCAGATACCAGTGAGAGTCCCAAGCAGTCTGTTCTGTTTTACACTAATTGATGGTTCTGGTTTCACCTTGCAGAGGTTTTTGTTTGCCAAGCTCTTTAGTCACATCACATCTGCTCGGAAAGCCAGGAAATACGAAATCCCTCACTTCAGGCTCAAGAAGGTGGAGAACATCAAGATCTGGTTATCCCTTCGCTCCTACCTGAAGGTGAGTCCTGATCCTGGGTTGGTTACTGCAGAGGGGGTGACAGTGCCAGCTGTTTGTGGTGAGTTTTGCCTGCTCACCACACCCAGCCCTGACCCTGTGTCCTTGATCTGCAGAGACGAGGCCCCCAGAGGTCTGTGGATGTTGTGGTGTCCTCAGTCTTTTTACTGGCTCTTTCAATTGCTTTTATCTGCTGTGCCCAGGTGAGATTTTAACCTTTGTGGTTTATAAAATAGGAAAAACCCTCCCAAGTGYTGGAGGTTTTTCTTTCACCAGCCTACAAAAGGCTTGGCTGAGACTGCCAGAGGGACAAGGAAAGGCACTTCATTGCCTGTTGGTTGGACAGAGGGAGGGGAGRGGAGGAACAAGGCTCCTTTTCTGAGCAGAAAGAAGCTAAAGGCAGGTTAGAAATGAGACCTTTCCCTGTAGCCCCATGTCAGGAGTGATTTACACTTCCTGGGAAGGGCTGTCAGTGCCTGTAGAGCACMCAGGGCTGGGCAGAGGAGGAGCAAGGGCAGTGCTTGTGCACTTGTCCCAAGAACAGGCACTTAGTGACTTTTGGTGCTTTGTTTTCTGCCCATTCAGGTTCTTAAGGGTCACAAAACCTTTCTGAGTGCAGCTTACAACTGGGAGTTCCTGATGTGGGAGGCAGCACTGCTCCTCTTCCTGCTACGTCTGGCATCTCTGGGCTCTGAGACCAACAAGAAATACAGCAACATTTCCATCCTGCTCACTGAGCAGGTAGCTCCCTTCACCTTGTTCTCCCCTGGGGTTTGTGGTTTGTTTGGATATAATTATTGTATTTCAAACCAGCTTAAATACTGGAATCAAAGTTTAAAATGTAGGGATCAACCTTGTGTTGGCCAGAAGGCAACAAAGCACTGGTCWGCATGGGAGGGATGAGCTGGTCCTGTTGGGCCAGCCTCAAACTCCACAGTTTGAGATTATTTTGGTCTCTGGGTTAATGTGTGTTAGCCAAAACAATTGGAAAAGAATGATGTTATCAGTGCTAAATTCAGTGCCTCAGGAGTGACAGCAGACTGCAAAAATGGCTCAAATTTCCCTTAGTTAGGAATCACTGGGGGCTGGTGCTGGAATATCAACCCCTGGCCTGTGGTGTCTGTCACAGATAAACTTGTACCTGAAGATGGAGAAGAAGCCAAACAAGAAGGAGCAGCTGTCTCTGGTGAACAATGTGCTGAAGCTGTCCACAAAGCTGCTGAAGGTGAGAAGCTCTGCCTGAATGGCTGGGGTTTCTGGCAGCAGGGAGTTATGGCAATGCCATGGGGCCCTGCCCTGCCCTTGGCTCTCTGAGTTACTGCTCACAAAGGGGATTTTTCAGTGCTGCTGCAGCTGTGGCAGGAGAGGGAGCAGCACAAGGCCAGTGTGGGTAATCAGTGCTGGGAACTCTTGATGAGCAGTGGTTTAACTGAGAGGAGAGGCTGGGGTGAGCACAGCTTCTCCTGACTGCTCCAGTCTCCTTTTCCTCCAGCAGCTCTGATGCTCCTCAGTGCCAGCAGCAGGGAGGGGTTTGGGAGGGAGTGAGCAGAGCCTGGGAGTCCCCAGATTGGGCTGGGTGATTCTGCAGCTCTGGGGCAGCTGGGGTTGCTGCAGAGCCTTTGGATTCAGCAGGAGATGTCTCTGGAACACTGGAAATTCAATCTAAGAAAGGACACAGAGGCAGCCCAGACTGTTGGGGTGCCCGTGCTAAGCTAAAAGTCAGAGGATGAATTCTCTGTACTGGGGAGTGCTAATGGAGCCTTGTCCTGTCACTGCAGGAATTGGATAGTCCATTCAGGCTGTATGGACTGACCATGAACCCACTGATCTACAACATCACACGGGTTGTCATCCTCTCTGCTGTCTCAGGAGTGATCAGTGACCTGCTGGGATTCAACATCAGAGTGAGTGTCCCTGTCCCAGGCAGCAGGCCAGCTCTGGGGGCACAGCCCTGAGAGAAACCTGGGTTTGCACTGGGACCCAGACACCAGAACSTGCTGGGTGTGTCCCCACCTCCCTGAGCCAGGTTTGGGGGCAAGGACAGGGCTCACTTCAGTTTCAGTTCCCTGCAGGTGAAGCTGTGAGAATCCAGGGCTCCTCCCTTTATCCTCCTGTGGCTCATCCTGAAACAGGAGCTCACTGAGCAGAGCAGGATGGGCGGGAGACACAGAATGTTACTTGGAGGTGAAGACCATTCCTGTTAGACCCAAACTCCCTTTCTTGTCTCTTTGCAGTTATGGAAAATCAAACCATGAACTGGCAGAACATCAGCCCTGGGCATCTCCACCAGCCACCAGAGAAGAGAACCAGCAGTGTGGGCAGAAAGAAGAAAACTGACAGAAATCTGTAATTCCAATTTTTAAACAGATTCCCAGTGTGTGCATCAGAAGTTTTCTTTCTGCTTTACTGCTCTACAACATCCAGAGTGAACTGGTCTCATCAGTGATGCCATCCCATGGCATGCACAGAAAAACTGGATTAGTGGGGCCAAATGCTGGCAGCTGGCACTGAACCAGCAGGAGCTGGTGTGGGACATCAAGCACTAAAGCCATGCAAGAGCTGCAGCTGGGGGGCACCACTGGCTGTGCCTGGGGCCATGGTTCTGTAAAACCTGGACCTGGGCATGTGGCAAGGAGGACTCAGCCCTCCTGGCCCAGTCAGCCTTCCTGGGGCTGCACTGGAGTATTCCAGGTTGGGAATCCTTTGCTGCACTGAGCTGGCTGTGCTGAAGAGCTTTTCTTTCCTGAAAGCTCTGTGTGCTCAAGGCTTTGCCTGCATCCTGAAGCACCCCAGGATGCAGCAGGTGAATTCCCCTTCCCTGCTGCCCAYCCAGCAGCTCCCAAATCCTGCTGGGCGCTTGTGCTGCAAAGAAATTATTGAGGACAGTGGTTACAGGAGAAAAACCTTTCAACACACACTACAGGCAGTGTTCATGGAGAATGTTTTGCCACATCTGCTCCCTGGAATACTCAGCTCCATCCTGTCCTGGCTGTGACAGCAGCTCTGCTCCATGGTGGGAGCAGCTGGGGAGGAAATCTGGGGGGGAAAACCAGCTTTGACAAAGACTTCCTCAGGTTCATGTTTAGAAAGGTCACAGAGAGCAGGAAAACATTTGAAGGTTCTGTAACATTTCCCTTCCCTGGCTCCAATGGCTTCTATTTATTAGTAGTGAAAAGAGCAAAAACTGAGGAACTTCTCATTCCTTCACAGGAGGGTGAAATGGCAGAAGAATTTTTGGTAGTAAATTGTTTACAGCTATTTTATGTGCAAGGAGAAGTTGTGAGATGTAAAAGGAGGCGACATTTTTATATAGCAAAATGTGCAAATAAACCTGCAGGACAAGCACTTTGTCATTACCAACGATTTCTACAGCACTTGATGATTTTTRTACCATCTTTTTAAACATCTGGTACTGGAATTGGGGGTCAAGGAAACATCCAATAATAAATGGCATTTGTTTTCCAGAGCAGCAGCATGTTTGTGGGTAAAACCTGGCTCACAGCTCTGAAAGCCAACCAAGAGCCTGGTTGAGTGCAGAACCAGCAGGTCTGAACTGGAGTTGGGTTTAAGATCTGTGTAAAAACAAAGAGTGATTTGCAGGYGTCTCTCCAGTCAGAACCTCAGGAGCCTGAGTGAAGGTGCTGTGCAGTAGATAAATATTTACAGCCAGCACATCCATCCATTGTGTGGCCTTCCAAGGCCACGTGGATGCAGGAAGCACAGGGGACGGTTTAGGGAAGGGGAAATCCCACCCAGGCAGGACTTGTGGTTCAGGCTTTGACTCTTCCAATGACGTTCTGTTTTGCACCTGTATGTGTTTTTGTTTTTCATTTATTTTTGCTTTTTTTGCAGTTCTTTGTGCTGCAGGTGTTTGGTATTTGTAATAGAGTGGCAGTAGGAAAAGATTTTGTCCCCTAATTTGCRTATACAATAGAATATTTGCATAATTGCGCATTAATAATTATTCTTCAGTGCTCCATAGGGGAGTAAGTGGGGTGGAGAATAACAGTAATAATATGAGAGGTGTTACTCCAATCCGGAGCACTATTTATGGGCTTTATGCGCTTTAAATAAAAAGAAGACAAATAATAGCGTCTGGTGCAGAAAATGCCACGCTGCCTGGAGGCAATTTTTAATTTATTTAATTTATTTAATTCTAAAAGTCTGAACAGAAACAGTTCCTGTGTCAGAGCGAAGCAGCCACTTCACCGGACCTAAAACGCCACACAACAGGGGAGCGGGATCCAGGGCGGGGATGAAACCGCGCTGCGAATTCCCTGGAAAAGCCGAAATCCCAAAATCCCAGAAAATGTCATTCAGCCCCSCTCCCCCGGCAGGAGCCGGGTGGTGCCAGCCCGCGTCCCCCCCGCGCCCCCCATGGTATCTCCCGCCCCTCCGGCGTAGCAGGCCCCGCCCCCTATACGTCACGGCCGCGCCCGCCTGCGATTGGTGGATCCGCGACACCTCGCGCGCAGCGGCCAATGGCGGCGCTGGGCCCGCCCGGAGCCAAGATGGCGGCGCCG
>JACDOX010000324.1:163452-193765 GCA_014549065.1 Cardinalis cardinalis
GGCCGGGGGTCCCCGCTCCCCGCCCGGGGCTGGCCGGCCCGCCGGGCCCGCCCCGCCCTCCGCCATGGCGGCCGAGAGCGGCAGGCAGTTCTGGAAGCGGAGCGCCAAGCTGCCCGGCAGGTGAGCCCCGGGAAGGGGTGCGAGGGCCGCGCCCCCCGCGCTCCGGCGGGGAAGGGGCGGTGACCCGGCCGGGATCGGGGCTGAGGGCATCCCGGCGAGGCTCGGGGATASCCGCAGGATCTGTCCCGGCTGCGGGGCTGAGCTGGCTGGGGTTCCTCGCTGGAATRGGGGGGTGCCGGGGCCCCCCCAGGCTGTGGGACGGGGATTTTGCTGTGGAAGGKTCAATGTGAGGGGGACAGGGGAAGGGTCAGAGCTGCTCCCTCACCTGTGGGACCAGGCAGGCGGCGTGGGGGCTGCGGGGACCCCCTGTGTGCCCCATGGCAGGCAGCGKGGAGGGATCAGGGTGCCTTGGAGGCCTCTTGGGGGTAGGCTCAGAGCCAGGGCTGGGCCATCTTCCTTTCCACAGATACTGAAGAAAACTCATCCTTCCCAAGTCCTGAGAGGTGTCGCCTKGGCTGGCCGCAGCTCTGTCCCAGAGGGGTGTCCCTGCTAAGGCAGGGAGCCCCCCATTCCCCTCTCCTGTGTGGGATGTCGCTCCTGCTCGAGGGGARGGACTGGGAGGGCTCTGCTTGTACCTCCCCTGCCTCAGTTCCTGCGGCTGTGATGCCCTGGTGCCTCTCWGGGATGGTAGAAATAAGTGAAATGTGCGATGGGCATGGTATTTAGGAAGAAGAGGCTGGTGCCGATGAAGGAGAGGCTCCCTACACCACCTTGGGAGCAAGGCTGACATGGAAAAAGGGCATCAGCCTCTCTGTGGAGGCTTCTCAAGTGCTTTTCCTGCCTGGTGCTCCTCACTTTTGCTCTCATTTGCCTTATCTGAACCCTGCCCTTCGCCTCCTGGGGTATGGGTGCAGTCTGAAATGCTTAGTTGGTTTTAAATCCTGCTGGGCCAGTTAAATATCTCTTTCTGAAGTGTTTTCACTCGTGTGCTTGTCACTGTGCAGCTCCTTCAGGTTGGCTGGACAATCCGTGTCGGTGGTGAGCAGAGGGAGAGCGAGGAGCTCTCTGTTCCTCCTCTGCTGCCCCTGTGGGAGGAGAATCCCGTGCTTTCCCTGGGTTATTTCCCGACTGCTCCTGCCTCTTACCCGAAGGTGCCAGCCCTGCTCTCAGCTGGTGGTCGTGGACAGCACCTCTCTTCTCCTTTTGGTGACTTCTGAGCTTTTCCTTGGAAGCTCAAACCAGGTGAACCGGTCTGGCAGCCGGGCCTGCCCGAGCCACTCTGCTGCAGGGGGAAGGTTTTGGCAGTGCCCTCCCCTTCTGCTGCCTGCCTGGCAGATACCCTGCACCCAGGAGCCTTGCTCAGGCCTTCAGCAGCCTGACCCCCGGGCTGGAGGTGGGATGTCCTGCATCCATGCTCCCCAGACATCAACCTCCCTTTCTTCTCCTCAGTCTGAGCTTTGAGAGACCCTCCTGTRCAGATTCTTGGCTCTCTCCTTTCTTTCCCCTGACAATCTGGCAGAGAGGGGCTTTGTAGGGACTTGGATACTGTGTTAGCTTCCTTTTCCATGACACTTTGTGCATTTGGTCACTTAGTTGTATTAGCTTTTATTTGCTAATAAAAGCTAATAGGTTAGTTTTATTTATTTGCTAATAAAAGCTAATAGGTTTAATAGTTTTTGGTCCCTGTAGATTTAGGGTGGATTTTAGGTGTAAGTTTAGAACTGGTAAATGCTGTTTTGGTTTTCCAGTGCTGTCTTGTGGTTTTTTTGCACTGGGAATTTTCTGCCTGGTTATTTTCTAGGGATGTGTTGGCTGAGTGCYCTGGCATGTTGTCCTCTGTGATGTCTTGTTTATTCCCTGCTCTTTAGAGAGATGGGCAGCCAGGGTCTGCTGGGTCATTTAAATGCTGTTTTTAAAAGGGGAGAAGCAGCCTGCTGGAAGTAGATGTGTTGTGTGTCCAGAGGGGCAGTGCTGTTTCATGGCCCTGCTCTGCTGCAGTGTCATTAACCCACACCCTGTGATGGTCCTGGAGGTGTCACACGGGGAGCACAGCCATTGTCCTTCACACCATTGGTCACTGAACATCCAGGGAACAGGAAATGCCTGTCCCAAAGAGTTTAAACTGGGACAGAACAGGGGACTCATCCAGTCAGGCTGGGAGCACAGCTTAGATCAGCTTGAGATTCTTGTTGGGGAGTGTCTGGCTTGTAAGACTTCAGAAAGAGCTGTGTGCAGGGGGGACCCTCTGCCATTGTATCAAACACTGATTCAGAGCCCCAGGAAAGGCTTTCCCCCCTCCCCCAGCACTGGCTGCCACATCCCCTCCTCTCTCTAACACATCCTTCACAGGCCTTGCACTGAATCAGAGCAGTTCCCCTGTCAGGGAGGAGGAGCCTTGCCTGGATCTCCTGGGACACTGAGCTTGGTTCTGGCCATGGGAGAGGCTCTGCTGGCTCCTGTCCTGCCACAAGTCACTGGGGAGCAATGCTGACCTGGAGGGCTTGTTCTTCTTCCTCCTCATCATCTCTTTGCTATGTCCACCCGTGGAGGTGCCTCTGCTTAATTGCAGTCCTGACTTGCAGGTGCTCATTACTCACCACACTCTGTCCTAGGCTCAATCCTCGATGGATAAACTCAGGGAGGAGTTCCAGCCACGAGGGACAGCCCCTGCMGTGCTGAGCCACCCTGGCTGGGCTGCTCCCCCAGGATCTCTCTGTGCTCTGGTTGTTTCCAGCCTCTTCCCTGGCTCTCAGCATCTCTCCCCTGCCAGCTGGACCTGTTGCTTTTGCATCCTCAGCTTGTTCCCAGCTGCAGCAGGCTGCCATCCCTCCCCTCCATGGCTGGGCCTGCTGGTTTTACTGCCGGGCACCATCTGCAGCTCCTAGAAACCAGGCCAGCTCTATTGACCCAAGAGAAGCTTGTTCCTTGTGAGCCAGCTCTGAAAGGGCCTTTGTCTGTGCCATGGCACTGCAGGACTTGTTTTCCAGAGGTTGTTTCCCAGGGTGGGGTGGCTGTGAATAGTTCCTCCAATGCAGGTGATAGCTCAGGATCCCTGTCTCGCCTCCAGAGTCTGTAAAAACAGCCATGAGCATGGTTTGAGTAGCTCCTCTCTGAGGTGATGCTCCCCCTGTAGGGCCTGGGGTCCCAAGGAGCCAGGCACCAAGATGTGGTGACTCATTGCAGGCCACATAGGAAGTAATTGATTAAACCAGGATTTGGACCCGAGTCAAACCACGTATTGTTACCAGGAATTCCTTCTCCGTGGCATTGGCTGTGATCCTGAGAGCCAGCATGGGCTTCAAACCCTCGAGTACATTTRTGGAGGAGCCCCAGTGTCACTGCCTGGGGTCCTTCCCTGCCCCACAGGGCCTGGGAGGGTGAGCTCCCCAAACTGGAAAGGAGAACAAATGTCAGTGTGTGCAGGTAGGCTGAGACACCTGGACATGGGGAGTGAGCTGGTGGTGCAGGAAAGAGCAGAGCTCAAATCCCAGCTCAGGCTGGACCGGGCCCAAGAGTTTAAACAAGGCTTTTCTTTGCTACTGCAAAGAACAAATCTTCATCTGCATGTGGCACTTTGGATCTAAGRCTTGTAACTTAGAAGGTTTTTGAAGCTGCTTTTGGGCTTTCATTCAGCTCCTGATAGCAGGCAAGAAGCATGCCCCCAGTTTAGGCTGAGATTATTTGTAGGACCTCTTTTTACAGCATCTTGGATTTTTTCTTTTGCCCTTCCTGCAGCATTCAGCCTGTCTATGGAGCACAGCATCCTCCACTGGACTCCCGGCTCACCAAGAAGTAAGTGTTTGTCTCCTGGAGATGCAGCCACCAGGCCTGGCAGCTCTGCAGTAGCTGGAGGTCTCCAGCATCCCTGGCACTGTGATATTGCAACAGAGAAGGACAGCAGTGAGAGGGGTGTGGTGCTGCCTTGAGCTCTGTGAAAGCTTGCAGGGAGAGCTTATCTGCTGCTGCCCTTAATGGCCAGAAATCCATACAGTAACACCYACATCAAAGGAAACAGATTTTTTTTAGCAGTGTCTGATCCTTCTGCTCCTCTTTGGAGCYGGAGGAATTAAGGAAAGGGAGGTAAAGCTTCCCAGCAGCTACAAGGCTGCAGAGCTGCAGCAGCCTTCCCAGCAGGAAAAGGCAGAATTCCTGGTGTGARCTGCCTCCTCGTCCCTGTCCCGTGCTGGGTACTGGGAAAAGTTCCCTGCTGCACGAGGTGGACTTTGCTCCTGTAGCTAAAGAGTAAATTCCTTCTGTGCCTGAGGAAAGACCCAGGCTGCTCTGGCTGCTGGGAACAACTGCAGCTGTTTTGGGAGTGCCCATGGAAGGAGACCTGCTCTGTCTGCCTCTGACATGCCTCTCTCCAGGCTGTAAGACCTTTTTTTGGGTGTTAATCTTCCTGKTTTGTGTAGGGTGGGGGAAGGCAGAGCTGGAGGAATTGTACCTGTCTCCCGTTTGCCCTTCTGAGCCAGGCAGGCTGGCACCTGTCCAGCTGTGTGCTGCCACTGTGGCCTCAGAGACTGCTGCCACAGCAGCCTGTGACAGCCGCTCCTGACAGCGGGCAGCCCAGAGAGACTGAGCATCTTCCTTAGCTCTGGSAGGAGGAACAGGGAGGCTGGGAAGAGGGATTGGCTGGTTGGAGTGAGGGCGTGGGGAGAGGAAAGGAAAGGAGCTGATCCCACAGCAGGGCTCTGATCCTGCTCTCTGCTCACAGCTTCATCAAGG
The DNA here is from genome assembly GCA_014549065.1 of Cardinalis cardinalis. Lineage (NCBI taxonomy): Eukaryota > Metazoa > Chordata > Aves > Passeriformes > Cardinalidae > Cardinalis > Cardinalis cardinalis. The sequence continues at coordinate 168,238 of JACDOX010000324.1, forward strand.
ACCGCTCCAAGGCCGGCGGGCTGCCCATGAAGAGCAAGAAGGCCTCCAGCTTCCACGAGTTTGCCCGCAGCACCAGCGACGCCTGGGACATCGGCGATGACGAAGATGAGGACTTCTCCTCCTCCTCCTCCTCGTCCTCTTTGCAAACTCTGAACTCTAAAGTGGCCAAGGCCACGGCAGCGCAGGTTCTGGAGAACCACAGCAAGCTGCGGGCCAAGCCCGAGCGGTGCCAGCCGGCCCTCGGGGACCTGCCCACCAACTGCAAGGTCATCAAGTCCAGCAGCGAGGCTCAGCTCTCCAGGACCTCTGGTAAGAGCCATCCTTAGGAGCAGCCTCCTGCTCCAGTGCTCTCTTGCTTGGTCWCTGAACTCAACTGCTTGTTGCTACTCCCAGCGTGGGCAAGAGGCTGTGACACAGCCCGTAAGCACAACAGAGGCTTTTTCTTCCTTTTGGTATCCTGTGCTCCAAGSAGCCACTTTCAGAGGCCTGGCTTTAATGCTTGTGTCCTCAGCTGCTCAATGTCTGCCCCAGAGTATTCCATGTTTTGGTGCTAAGTCAGTTTTGAGATCTGTTAAGTTCTCTCTGGGACTTGCTCACTGTCTGCTTCACTGTGGTTTGGTGTGCTGCTCTTAGCAAAGGTCTGGGTGAGGTCGTGTTGACACAGCTTGGGCAGGGAACTGGGCAGCAGCAGCCCCTGCTCACTGCCTTGCCTGCCTGTGCAGTGAGAGTACCTCAGGAGGTGGCACTGGCAGCCCATCAGCTCCTCTCTCTGCACTGGCAATCAGCTTGGTTGGTGTTTGGATCTGGAGAACAGAGCAGATCTGAACATCAGTTCTGCCTCGTCTCCTGTGTCCCACCCACGTGTGGAGGGAAGCSTGGTCCACTTGCAGCCAGGTGTTTGGATGCAGGAGGAAGGAAGGGAGGCAGAAATGGGGGGAAGTGGTGGAAGAGGCACCACAGCTGCCTRTGAACTGCTGATCCATTGGAGTGGGCCGGCGATGCTGTTCTGAGGGATAGATGGGTGGAATCTGCAGGGTCTGACAGTGGCTGTGGCGGTGAGCTGGGGCTGGGGAGGTGGAGCCTCCATGCCCAGCTCAGAGCAGCCTCTGGTCCTTGCTAGAGGAGGCCTGTGTGCGGAGCCCCCTGCAGAAGCAGCAGTCCCTGCCCCTCCGGCCCGTCATTCCCCTCGTGGCTCGAATCTCGGACCAAAACGCCTCCGGGGCTCCCCCTATGACCGTGCGGGAGAAAACGCGCCTGGAGAAGTTCCGGCAGCTCCTCTCCAGCCACAACACCGACCTGGGTGAGTGGGGCACACTGAGGGTGGGCAGGGCAGGCCAGAAGGGGCTGCTGCCTGCATCAGGTCTGCTTGGGGTGGAAACAATCACTGCCTGCAGTTGTACCAGATGGGTGTTTGCAGGAATCGCCCTGTTGGCAGATGGTGATGTCCTCCAGCCCCTCCCTGTCTGTCCCTAATCATTCTCCATCTTGCACACGATGGTTGGGATCACTGGGGGCTGTCTCTGCATGAGAACTGAGGTCCTGTCACACTGGTGACCCTGCAGCTCCCTGTTCTGTGCCCCAGCTGGGCTGAAATCACCTCTACTGTCCTTGCAGCAGACCCACATCCCCAGTCATTGCTAGTGTGGGAGCCTTCCTGGAGGCTCATTGTCTCCAGAGCCTGCAGGAGCAGACTGGGCTTTCCTCTCCTTCTAGGTGTAGTGGTGCTGGACGTGCCTAGGATCTAATCCATTGCCACCACTGTCCGTTTGCAGATGAGCTGAGAAAGTGCAGCTGGCCTGGTGTGCCCCGAGAGGTGCGGCCTGTGACGTGGAGACTGCTGTCAGTGAGTACCCGAGGCTGGGAGGGCTGTGCCACCTCAGGGACAGTGCTCCTACAGCTGCCCGTGTCCCATAGCCAGCTTTGCTTGTGTGTTCAGTGCCCGGCCTCCAGGTGAGCTGTAGGGTTTTTGATCAGGGAGTGCCATTGCTGCATCCTCTTGGAGCTCAGAGCCAGACTGGTGTGGGCACTGCATGGTTCACTCCCTTTGGGGGAGCTGCATCTCATGAAGTTGGATTACTCCAAGCTCAGGGGCTAGGAAGGCCAAGTTCCATGAAAGCTCTTTCCCCATCTCCTGAGTTGTGTGCCTGGTGTTAGTGCACAGCTGGCAGGGTTTCAGGGTGCTGAGGAAGGAGAGGAGGCTCTGCCCTGAGCTGAGTTCTCCCAATCAGGGTTACCTCCCTGCCAACTCGGAGCGCCGCAAGCTGACCCTGCAGAGGAAGAGGGAGGAGTACTTTGGCTTCATCCAGCAGTACTACGACTCCCGCAACGAGGAGCACCACCAGGACACCTACAGACAGGTGGGAACCCTCCTCCTGCCTTCCTGCTTTGGGGACAGCCCTCTCCTCTCTCTTGCTGCTGCTTGTCCCCATGGGTGGGGTCATGCCAGGACTTGCTCTAGCTGTAGCATGGGGGAGTCTTCTCTTTGGGGAAAGGCACCGTGGTTCTGTCCTTGTTAGTTTAAGCTTTTCCTAAATTGATCTAGTTTAGGAGAATTTCAGCTCTGAACTACCTGCCTGCACATAAGCAGAGCAGACTGCAGATGATTTTCTCAGTACAGCTGTCATCTGTAGCCCTCACTGTGCCTGTCAGCTCTTGCCTGGGGGAACACTCATGGTGGATTCYCCTCTGTTAACCTGTGACAAGTTATTGTGCCCCCGGAAAGCACAGCTGGTGTGTGTAACCCACCTTCTTTTCCAGATCCACATTGACATTCCAAGGACCAACCCACTCATTCCCCTCTTCCAGCAGCCCCTCGTCCAGGAGGTAAGGGGGGTTGAAGCTCCTGCCCTGCACTTGCCATGGCATGTGTGTGTGGAGTGAGGCCAGCACTGCTCCTAGGGAGTTAACTTGGTGGGGAAACTTCCCTGCCTGACAGCTCCTGATGCAAATACCTCCTGGAACTGTCTGGTCTTGTCCCACGTTTCTGAAAGACATCAAACTTGGAGCTTGGGAGTTATGAGATGATCTCTGCTTTGGTCAGATGTAGCCAAGAGCTGGTAAAAAACCTGAAGCTTTTGAGACAAATTGAAGGCATTTGAACCAGAACACAGGATAGTTCTGTTTTGCTTCAAATCYTCTTTTATGGGAGCAGTCCGGACAGGGATGGGTTCAAGAGGTGGCCAGGATGTGTGGGCACCTGTCCTCTCTGCAAACAGGCTCCGTGTGTGTGGTGTCCAGGGGCTTGRGGCAGTCTGGGAATGTTGGTGGCTGTGAGGGAGGCTGCCCTSTTGGGAAGTCTCCTGATCTGTGGTGCTTTTCTGGAAGTACTGTGCTGATACCTCATCTTCCCACCTGATGTTCAGCCAAGGAGGCTGCTCTGCCCTGTCCTGTGGATATTAAACTGTCTGGGTATTGAAAAGTTGGGTCTGCATTTCTTCAGGCAGAGGTTTTGATGAGGAGCCTGGACTGTCTTGGCTGGCCTGCATGTGGGATCTGTGCATGACAATCTCTCCTAGGGCTTCTATGCTTCTAACATTACCTTACTGCTACAGCAAAGTCTGTCAGTGCATGGTCTGCACTCCTTGAGCTTAGCAGTTATGCTTTTCTGCCTTCTCTTCATGCATGGCTAATGCAGGTACCTGCTTTCCCTGGTTCTTCCCTAGATTTTTGAGAGAATCCTGTTTATCTGGGCCATTCGCCACCCAGCCAGCGGCTATGTGCAGGGCATCAATGACCTGGTCACCCCCTTCTTTGTTGTGTTCCTCTCTGAGCACGTTGGTAAGTGACAATTSCTGCTCTGAGCACTCCTGACTGTGGGATTTGAAGTGGTATGAAATGCTGGCATGAGGAGAACTTGCTCTGCTGGAGAAGAGGATRGTGTGCTCTTCCTTCAGAGTGCCTGGGCCTGGCTGGAGTTGTATTTTCACCTCTTGCTGTATCTCTGCTCCCTGGTTGCTTGCCAGGATTTCTGAGCCTCTRAAATTGGAAATGGGCCAGCTTAGCCCTGTTATTTGATCTGATGCAGTGGTGTGACAGCAGCGTGGTGGGTGCTCTCCTCCCAAGGAGAAAAGGGAGGGAACTGCTGGGTCAGCCAAGCCAGGAGGGCCAGACCTGTGTCTCCTTCCTTGGAGAGTGTTGCAGTGCCTCCTGCAAAGCTCTGGCCTGATAAAGCCCCTGGGATTGTCCCATGTCCCTGGTGTYCCCCATCTCCCTGATGCTCTTCCCTCTCTGTTTTGCAGAGGAGGATGTTGAAAACTTTGACGTGACAAACCTGTCCCAGGATGTTTTACGGAGCATCGAGGCCGACAGCTTTTGGTGCATGAGCAAGCTGCTGGATGGGATTCAGGTGAGCCTCTGGGGCCACAGAATTCCTGTGTTTGTCTCCTCTCCCTGTCTGGGTGAGTGTTCTGCATGCTCCTCCAGCATTTAGGGAGGTTTTGCTACTTCACTGACTTTAGTTCCTCCACTGAATCTGTTATCTGTGAAATCCTGGGGAGATGGGTGCTGTGGCTGTCCAGATGGCCCCGTCCTGACCAGGGAACTCACAGCAGGCAGACAGTCCTGGTGCCSAAGAGCCCTGGCTCCTTGGCTCATGAGAATCTCATCCCAACTGTCCAGCTGCTGATCTGGGTTTGGTCATTTCTAGCTGTTGTTCAAGCTGCTGACTCAGGGCCTCTCCCACAGGACAATTACACCTTTGCACAGCCAGGGATCCAGAAGAAAGTGAAAGCCCTGGAGGAGCTGGTCAGCCGGATCGATGGTAGGTGACACGGGAGTCTGGTCAGCTTTGTCACAGCAGAGGGAGGCCTCCTTTGGGACAGCTCTCAGGGCAGGGGCGGACACTTCCTACAACGCTCATGGAACCAGAGCAGGGCAGGGTCAGCCAGAAACCCCCTGGGGACAGCACAGGGTGAGGAGAGAAGGAATTTGGGAGAAAAACGTCTCAGCGTGAAAGTGTGTGAAAGCCACTGTGCTGTGAGCAGGGTGCAGGAGCTGGGGCACTGTGAGCCCCAGGTGTGTAAGTGAAATGTGCTGTTTCAGAGCAGGTACATAATCACTTTAGGAAGTACGAGGTCGAGTACCTGCAGTTTGCCTTTCGCTGGATGAACAACCTGCTGATGAGGGAGCTGCCCCTGCGCTGCACCATCCGCCTCTGGGACACCTACCAGGTATGCAGGCTCCACTGAGCTCCCTCCTGCCTTGTCACTGTCACTGGTGTCCCTGTCCCCACGGGGACAGAGCTCTGCTGGCACCAGCTGGGGTGCTGAGGGAAACAAAGCACTGTGGCCCAGGATGTTCACAGCCAGCTGGGCGATGGGTGGCCCAGCAGGACACCTGTGYCTGGGGGTTGTTCTCCAGCTGAGCTGCAGGAGTTCACCCAGAGTTTTGCTGTCCACAGTCAGAGCCAGAAGGATTCTCCCATTTCCACCTGTACGTCTGTGCTGCCTTCTTGATCAAGTGGCGGAAGGAGATCCTGGATGAGGAAGATTTCCAAGTAAGACCCTGAGGCTGGGGGTGACTCCCTGGGGAAGTAGAGGGGAGGGAATTACTCTGGTTGGGAGCCCAGTGTGGACATGGACAGCTGTCAGAGCTGGCTCCAAGATCATCTGGTCTCAGATTTACCTGGAACTTGGGTCTTGGTGGTAAGTACAGAGAACAGAGATGTTAGAGGGTCCAAACATCCCATTCCAGCTCTGATCAGTGTTTGCCCTCCTGTGTCCAGCTCTAACCCTGTAACACCAGTACCCSTATTCCAAGGGGCTTGGGGTGCTTCACTGGTTCAGATCTAGACCCAAGCACATCTTGATGTTGTCCCTGAGCCTTTCAGACCTGCARGTGTGGTGAGCAAAAGTTACTGAGCGCTGCTGCCACTGCTCAGGCCAGCCCCAAGCCTGCACTGGATCTGTGCTCTGCCTTCAGCCTCTCCAAACCAAGCATCTTCCCCTCTTGCAGGGCCTTTTGATGTTGCTACAAAACCTGCCCACGATACACTGGGGTAACGAAGAGATTGGGCTGCTGCTGGCTGAAGCCTACAGACTCAAGTACATGTTTGCAGATGCCCCAAACCATTACCGCCGATAGGTGCCCAGAGTGGCTCCTCTCTGCCGTGCCCGCCCCTTGTCCTGGCCCGATCTGATCACTGTGGCATTTTTGTCATCCCAACTCCTCGGACACTCCAGCCAGCAGCTGCTCTTTGCTGTACAAAGCTCACCTGAACTCTTGTCTTAACTCTGAACGTGTGCCTGTCTGCCACTCCATGCGCCTGGATGTGCCATTTTGAGGACTCTCAGTATTTCACTCCGTGCTGGTGGCTCACGCCAGGAAGGGAGGCTCCGAGGGGCTGAGAGAGAACACGGGRGAAGCTTTACAGATAAACTGAGCCGGAGACGAAGCCCTCCTGTCCTCTCCACTCCCTGTCCTGGGCTTGTCTGGCTGGGACCACGTCAGCTTTGCTGCCTCCCGTTGCCCTGCACCACCTGCCCCATCTGCTCCCTCCTCTCTTCTGCCACCGTTTGCGCCAAGTCCCAGATGAAAATGCCTTACCAGAGACCTGCCTGGCCGCAGAATCCTTCCCCACCAGGGTGGCAGGGCAAGAAGTTTCTCTCAGGGCGTCCCTTCGCTCCGAGGGGCCAGAGACCCCCCCAGGCACTTTGTGGGTTCACAAGAGAGTCCCTCGTGCCTGCCCTCCCTCCTCGTCTCCATCCTCTTCGCCTACCTCTCCCCCAGGGCAGCAGGGCAGGCACGGCGGGGGCCACGAGCACTCCACCCACACACACCTGCAAGGCCGTGTGCCAGCCTGGTGGAACTTTGGTGACGGATGTTCTGTGAGTACAGCCCCATCCAGCTGTGGGGAAGGCACAGAGGGGGTGCTGGTAGGGGAGCAACATCTCTCAAAAACCTCCTGACAACGTCCCCACTCCTCCGAGGCGTTCTGTGTATATTGTGTTCTTGTGTATATGGGTCAAAGATGTACAATATATGTCTTTTCTTTGTAGCAGATTTTATATTTATAACATGAACCCCTTGTTCTCCCCATCCTCTCCACGCCTGAGAAGGATGCCTGGCTGTGGTGTTGTAGGGTTTTGAACCCCTCTGCAGTGCTGGCTCTGCCCGAGGTGTGACACAAACACATGTCAGGGTTTGGGCAGTGGAGCTGTGGGAGCTCCCAGCAGAAGCAGGGGAGAGCTGCTGGAGCCACAGGGGCTGCAGGGCTGGCAGTGCCCCCGGGCCCTGCAGGGCAGGGCTGTGCCAGGGCTGCACCCCAGCGAGGAGCAGCCCTGGAAGCAGCAGTGGCTGTCCCCAGCAGCCAGGGCAGCTCTYCCTGCTGTCCCCCACAGCCTCCCTGGGGGCTGTTACCTCCAGCAGCTGGGGATGCTTCCAGGGCCATTCCCTCCTGTGGGCAGCACCTCGGTGCTGGGCTGGATCTGGGAGGGCCTGAGGGGACAGACCTGGGCCACCCTGGGCTTCTCCCAGCACTCCTGCTGGGCCACCAGGGCTTTCCTGGCAGGGCTGGAGGCTCCCAGGCCTCCACGTTCCCTTTCTGTTCCCAGGGGGGGAAAGCCAGGCAGTGAGGCCGGGCCAAACATGAGACAGGCAGAACCTTGTTGCCAATAAAACTCCAAACAGTATCTCAAGAAATCACTTTCCTAAGGTGGACTTGTTTTTCTCAGGCAGTTGGACTTTGTTGTCGCGTGCCTTTTGTTGTTTTTCTCTGAGAAAACAAAGTGGTCCTTAGTTTAACATCAAYTAAAAAAAGGAAATAATTAAAAAACTCCACACAAACAAAGAAACCCTACGAACAAAAACAGCACATGGACCTTCTCCATGCAGCMCCCAGTGGTGTCAGCCACTGCCCAGGGGACACAGGACATGGTGGAGGCAGAACAAGAAACCCTCCCTGTGTCACCTCCCTGTCACTGCTCTGCCCACCTGCACCTGGGACCACGGGGATAATTARAACCATCACGGTAAGTTCTGGATTTCAGGACAACATTAGTAAGGAAGAACTCTTTCTGAGGGTGGTGGTTTGTTGTTTTGCTTTTTTTTTCCATACATTAGAACATTTATTTCTCAGAGAGAAAATATAGTCTCAGACAGTCAGATTATAGTAGGTAAAATTAGCTTTTTTTTTTCTTTACAAGCATAAATTTTCTTATTACTTCTCTTATACCATCTGATATAAACAATTCTAGAAAGCAAATAAACTCACTTTCTACAATAAATAGAGCAATCTGTGCTTTACAGCAGACTGACAATAACATTTAGGTTCTGTAGCAACAACAGGATATCAGCCAATCCAAATTCTAAACTCATTTAAAAACCAAACAAAAAGAAAAAAAAAAAAAAAAAAAAAAAAGACCAACTCCCAAGACCTTAAAACATATACACAGGTCACTAGTCCACAGTTGAGCTACCACCTGGAAAAGTGTATGTTCCTTTAAATAAATTACACTGTGTGCATATAAAAGACCCAGCAACACAACTGAGGACTTCAAGAATGGTGACAATAGGTCTAAATAATTTAGAACATTTTACAACTATATACACAACATCCTTCCCTAGCCACACTCCATGGGCATTATTATCACTATTAATATTTTTACAAACTCCTATGCCCCATCTCTATATGTTAAAGGAATCTTAAAATTCCTTCAAATGCAGTTCCATGCCCCAATGTATAAGAAGTGGTATTTTTAAAAAAGTAGAGCAAGTAGAAATGGCAGTGATTACTCCCTACTATTCATTATCATTAATTATTATTATTTTGACTCCACATTCTCTTCAGTATGAAAAAGTTAAAAATAATTTAAAAATACTGAKTTAAAAAGCAAAATGATGATATTCAATCTACAATCTTGCTTTGCACCTTTGGCTCTTTAAAATGGGAAAGCAAAGAGGGATATGCAACAGAAGAGATCAGAGAAATCATAAAGTCCTTGGCTAATAGAAAAGATTGAGTCACCAAGTTCCCAAACATCAGTTTGTCCCTGTTTTGTTTTTTTTTTTTTTTTTTGCAATGCAAACCCAAACCAACAGGGATTGTCTGGGTTTACCTGGATGACAACACTGGAGACCCACACACCAGGGAAGGATGTGCACGTGTGGGAGAAGGTGAAACAGCAGAAGGGTCGTGTGCTCTGGTCAGTGCTTGCTTTCAGTCCAAAATGTGGCAGAGGAAAACAGGGAGACAGGAAAGGGGAGGGGGAAAAAGGAAGAGGAGCCTTACACCAAATGTGCATAAACCAACACAAAAGATGCATCTCCCTCCAACCCTGATCAACCTCAGTGCCTGAAGAGCTGCTCCAGCTCAAGACACCTCCAAAATTACTTCTTAAAAAAAGGAAGTTATCTTTTCTTAGGTACTGTGCTAAGTCATGATATGAAATGTTACTGCAACAAGTAGAGTCACAGAAATCAGAACTGAAATGTGAAACTACAAAATCAATTTCTATGACATACATATAGACACAGATCAGGTAATTTGATTTTCATCTTTAAAGCTCTGTGCATCTGTGCATGAAACTGTGCAGGGGGGGAAGGTTACCAAAATCTCAAGCTTTTCTAAATGCAGTGAGAGAAATCTAAACATGAAAACACAACGTAGGTAGGCAGGAGAATCACAGTCAGAGCTCCCAGCTATGATTCTGTGTGGTTTTTATGTGACAGGACAATGTCATTTAAAGAAAAATGAAAAGGCCAATGATGGTTAGGGGAAATTTGGCACAAGAAAGTCCAGTTGGGATTTCTGTAAAGAATCCTGGGGGTGCCAGGTTCCCAGGAATTACCAGGGACTGGCTGACGACTCAAACCCTGGCAGTCCAGGAGAGGCRGGGGACGGTGCATGAGCTCCCAACATCCAAATGCTGTGTGCTCTGCTCACTGCAGCAACTCACCTTGGCTCCTGTCACCTGTCAGCTTTTCCTACCTACCTTACTCCCTGTGGACTACATTTCATCTCCTGCCAGCTCTTCAGCAAGACACATTCAGGAAGAAGCCAGACAAGGGTTTTTTTGGCACATTTCAGGGTACTCCGAGGCGTGCTGCCAGCTGCTGGAGGTGCTGCCCTGTGCAGTGCAGGGAGCTGCAGGCGTGGAGGAGCAGGAGGGCTGCCCCAGCAGCCCCTCACAGGTAGGTGGCTGGGATGAAGGGGTTGTCCCCCTGCACTCGGCTCAGGTGGATCATGGCTCGGTCGTAGGCCACCTGCACCGACTTGCGGATGCTGGTTTTGCGTCCCTCCATCATCTTCAGCTTGTCCACGGTGTCATCCACGCCCAGGGGAAAGACTTTGTCCCGTGGCAGCCACTGCCTGCAGCAGGGAGGAGTGCACAGACCTGTCACCTCCTCCCCAGGAGCAGTTACACCCACATGATGTATTTATTCATCATTACCGCCCCACAACAATGGTGAAAATGTTTAAATCCCTGCATTTGACATAGAAGAAGCCCCTGCAGGCAAAATGCCTTCTGAGCACACACTTTTCTCTGCATGTTTAAATTCCCCAATTTACATGTGACATCATCATAATCCCTCTGTGCTCCCACATCCCAAAGATCATGTTAAATCTTCTCCCTCACGCTCACCACGGAGCTGTGTGCACACACTCACCAGGTTCTCTTGTTGTCAAAGAAAAGGACAAGGAAGAGTTTTTCTCCTGCCTCTGTCTGCCTCTGCTCCCCCAGCTTCAGGACATCCATGGGGGGCACAGGGATGGGGACTCCGTTGTGCAGCAAACCCTCGCGCGGCATCTTGGGGTCGATGATCTGGGGACAAGGGAGGAGGACATTTGGCACAAAACCCTTCCAAGCAATGAGCAGAATGCATTATTCTTCTGTTCTATCAGTGTATCCAAGCTAGACAAACTAGGGCTACTTTGGGTTGGTAAGCAAAATTGCTTGTTTTCTAAAAAAATTTCAGCCTGAGGCTTCCCCTGTGGGAGGGAAGCCAGTCAGTCCCAAAGCCAGGCACCCCATCTTGAAAAATGGGTATGTGTGGTTCTGTGTAACTGTAAATGCACTTACACTAATGTGTAATTCAGTACAAACTCAGCATTATTCTGTTCAGCAAAGGATTTCCCTCCCTCACACCAAACTCCAGACAAATGCAATGCTCCTGCTGTACTCCACAGGCAAATGTGATTTCACAACAGCTCCATTCTGGAACAACTCAGTTGACATCAGTGGCATTGCCCAGATTTACACTGCATTAGATCAGAACCAGGCCAAATATTTTCAGAGTTGACAAGCAGTGCTGGCTCCATCAAGCCAGGGGAACAGAGACTACAGTAATTTGGAAGATAAGTCACAACAAATACATCAATTCTCCCTCTAGAAAGCAGAAATGTCCATGTGCACATTTGTGCTATGTCAGCACAGGAGAAGAAAACAGCAGAGGGTGCCTGCAATACTCAGTCTGTTCTTCTTCCTCTCCTAAGGGCTTGAAAAAGTAGATTGGCTTTGACATTGGCCATCTGTAGGAATTTATTAAGACACTTTGCCACCACAACAGGCTGCTACAGAAAAGCCCTTTTTGGAGGCAGYCTCAGTGGTTAAATCCATTCTAAGCCACAGTTTAACTCTGGCTGTAGCCATGTGGAGAACTAAAACTGCTTTGGCTGATCCATGGATCTTCCCTCTTCTGGGCTCCCACTTGGAGTAAGAGCATGGATGAGGGTCACACTTCCAGCAGAATCTGCCCTTTTTGATGGCATTAATAGACAAATATCCAAAGGCAGATAGACACTAAGAAATACCATTCAAGGGACATGCATAYATGCTCATATTTAAATCAAACATATGGCTGTTGCAAGAGGATGTAGACATGACAGGGCCAGCTGGGCACCTACAGATGGAGCTGTGCTCACCAAACAGGAAAATGCAGGCAGCAGAACCTGGTGCCTGCATTTATAAAATTTAGGTCTTCTCATCCCCACAGAACTGATGACCTTCCTCAGAGGAGAGGAGAGTGAAAGAGCTCCTACCCCTGACAATGAGAGACCAAAGTTTTATGAATCCTCTGCAAAGCTCTGAAACAATGAGCCCTGGGAAAATTCACTGTGCAAAGGGGAAAGGAAAAAAACAAAAAGCACATATTACATTATTCTGGGAAGTTTCCCTTTCCTGCCTGGTTACAGTGCACAGCAGGACTGTGTTCTGGGCTGCCTGAGCTGCAAGGTCAGGTTGTGGGGGAGCCCCAGGGCACTTACCAAGGCAGGGTAGGAGGGATAACCACGGCACTTGGCCCACACCAGCTCCAGGGGCTCCAGCTCAGCCTGGCTCTCAAAGGACATCAGGAGAGGCCTGCCTAAGGGACAGCAGGAGACAGAGCTTAGGAGCTGCTACCAGCAAGAGGTTATGAAAACACAAGGAACCACACTGTCATCTGATCCAGGCCTCATCTCAGTCACAATCAACTAAAACAGATGAACAACTGTAGTGCTTAAAGCACATTGACAAGACAAAAAGGCAAATTACTTGTTTGTATCTATATGAACTGGGTGTTTATGTTAAACTCAGCATGTACCAAACTCCAGCCTTCTTTGTGCTCTGTCAGTACAGTCAGGTTCAGCACTAAGMTAAAGCCACAGTCTCCCAAATCATGGGTCATGTGGCTTCTTCACATGACCTCTTCAATACAGAAATGCTAATCAGATTGAGTCACTGAAATCAAATGGCCCCACAATGGATTTGGTCATAGATATGAAATCAGACAGTCCTGGTCCTGGAAAAGGAGTAATCTTCATTAATGAAAATGTTATCTGCAATCATCTAAACCTGTAAGAAAGGAAACAGTGGCCAGGCAGGTCCAGCCTAGGCAGGACTGGCTCCTGGTGTGCTTTGAGATGTGCTCCCCCTGGTTCAGGTGGGTGCAGAGCAGGGGGTGCTGGGCAGCAATTCTCACCTGAGCCACTGAAATCAGAGTCTCCATTCACACCCTCCAAGAGGGGCACCCGAGAAAGAGCCGGCTTCCCTCGGCTCCGCTTGGGAGGCACCAAACCACTGCCAGGAAAAATGCAGGGCATTAGGAGAAACCAGATTATCCTGGACAATAAAGACAATGCATTCCCCAAACTGGGTTAAAATCCCGAAAAATTACTGCACTGGTGCAACACTGACATGAAATGAACACTGAATACTTGTGCAAAATGTGATCTCTTCTGGTGAAAGCACACTGGACATCATTCCAGCTTTGCCACGAGCCATGAAAAGGCCTCACAGAAACCCAGCTGTAAACACGAGGAAGAAATCCAGCGAAGGTTTCACACCTGAGAGCTGATGTAATGATGCCTGGAGCTTGCATGGGCTACACCAGCTGTGTATAGGCTTCAGAGATGACACAGCAGCCCCCCAGCAGAACTCCAGTATGAAACTGGACTTTGCCAGCTCATATCCTGAACATCCTTTCACCCTCTCACTACAAACATTTCAGAAAATGGACTACCTCCACCTCAAGTAATAATATTTTTTCACATATTGTATTTTTTTTTCTTTTACAGTTTTATAATAAGCAACCTACTGTGATTTTGGTGCTGGAAAAGAAAGACTGGAGAAAAAGTAGCAAACAGAGCTGCTCCTGARTAGAATAATTGCACAAGTTATCCATGAGACATCAGAAGATGTCAGGTGCTTGCTTTAAGTCTGTTCAGTCATGTTTGAAGTGCCCAGTTCTGCTCAAACTTCTGAGAGGAAGAAAGCAGCTGTTTAGTAGGTGGTAAAAGTTCAGCTTTACCTGCAGTGCTGAACTGAAAATTTGAGTTCAAGTTTTTCCAAGTTTTGGTTCCCAAGAACTGCATCAGCAGAGAGGATGTGCATGCACTGAGAAAGAGCAGTGTAACACACACCCACTTGCTTGAAAAATCAAGCACTGCTTTTGGGACCTGCAGCTCAAGAGGACAGGATGAAAACTCAGCAGCTTTTTGTGTTTTWGAGTCAACACACAAGTAACAGAATGGCTGGGTTTGAACAAGGAAGTCAAAGAAGAGAATGAGAGAGATCAATCCAGACACAGAAGGTGTTTCAGGGAACAGCTCTGCCTGGGCCACCCACCTGCAGGCTTCAAACACCAGCCCAGTGCCCAGGGCAGAGCGTTTCCGCGCCTGTCGCTCCCCGTCGGGGCAGGAGGGTGAGTGCTGCCCGCCCTGCCTGTGCTCCTCCCCGTTCTCCAGGGAGCACTCCAGACCCCTCTGCAGCTTCACACCGTTCTTGGCTTTTTTAAAAAGGACCGATGTCCGCCGGCCCACGCTGCTGAGGGCGGGGCTGGCAGGGCTGTCTGCAGGGGGCAGGGCCAGCCCGTTGAGGCCGTTGTTGGACAGCAGGCGTTGGAAAGCCTGGCTCTCCTGCTGCAGAGCCTTCTTGTCAAAGAGCTCCCTGTCCGACACCATCCTCCTCTGCAGCTGGTTCAGGGACCTGCTTTCACTGATGGGTTTGAGTGTTGGAGGGTCTTGCAGAGAGTCCAGGTCTGAGAGGGTGGGTGCTGGTCCTGTGGGCTCCAGGGTTGGAGGGTACGGGAGCTTGGCACCATCTCCTAAAGGAATAGAGTCTGCTTGAGCTTTTAGCAAGGGTCATTCCCAAAACTACCAACAGCCATCCCCATCCTTCACTAAGATCACAGGAGAAACAGCAGGCTTTGACTGCTGACGAGCACTACAGACCTGGAATGAAAACCCTGCTGCTCACCTTTCTCCCCTTCCTCATCCCCTTCCCTGGGGGCTGCGTCCAGCCCGTCCCGTGGCACGGCGTCCCCGTTGGGCAGGGCCTTGCTCTGCKGCTGCTGGGCCAGTTTGTGGCGGATGGCGTTGATCTCGCGCCGCAGGAGCCGGACGCGCCGCGTGCGGGCGCCGCTGGAGCGCATGGTGCTCACCGTGTCCAGCTTCTCCAGCAGCTCCTTCAGCTGCGCCTCCAGGGACAGGTGAGCCCGGTTCTCCGGGACCAGGATGTTATCCACTGCAGCAAAGAGATGTGAAAACAGTGAAGGGAAGGAGTAAGGCTTCGTGGAGAAGCATCTGGGGCCAGTGCCAGGCCTCATTCCCTTTGATGCTGTCCATGAATCGATCGCTTTAGCCTGGGGATTTAGCAGKCAATAACTTTGGAGCCTGGACTTCTTCCTTCTTTGGATAAAAAGCAGCTGATTCAACTTGCACTGTCCCTCAGTTCCTGTTACTGCCTCRGGGGCAACAGTGAAAGGACATGTCTGCACCCCACACAGAACAGCTTGTGGTCTAGGCATTGTCAGAAACCTATTTCTTTGTCAGATTAAACGACAAAATCAGACCACAAACATAAGCGGCCAAAACGTAACATATTTTCCATTCCTCTGGCTCTGCTGGAGGGCTGGCATCCGCTGGAGCAGGACAGACAGCTGAACACCTACACAAATTTCATAACGACTGTCCATCTGCACCCAAGAGGGCTTCAACATTTAGGAGCCAGATGGCACACTGCAAGCTCTGTGTGCTTGATGGCTGTACCAAGTTTAGCCAAGTTACTCAACCAATGCTTTGGAGCTGCATCTCAAGAGGGCTGAGGGAATGGATGGGGTTGTGTTGGGAATGGAAAGTCTCAGCTAGAAGAATTGCTTAGGTCCCATTACCTTCACCCCTCATCACCCTCTTTCAGCCCCCAGCGCTCCATCTAACCCAGCTGCTGTACATTTTGCCAGTTTACAATGAAATAYATGAGCTTTCCCCAGAGCAAAAAATTCCAGACCCAAGTTTGCACTGCTCTTTAAAATAGTGAGTTTGTACAAGATTCCTGGCACAAATCAAATGGCACAGGCAGTTTACAAGGCTCTGCCAACACAGACATGCACTGGGAGAGCTGGAGCAAAGCTGCACCTAGCTCAGAGTGCCCAGCTCACCTGAAATCCCACTCCCTGGGGTTCTAAAGGAGTTCTGTATGTGCCTAGGTAACCAGATGGATAGGAAARTCCTCGTTTGCAGAACGGCTACAATTTCCATGCAGGCTGAACGACATGCTCAGAACTAAATCTATGATCTGCCTGAGGGGAAAAAAGCACTAATCATTACTCACCATCCTCCCAAGAAAAGCGGTAAAAGTCGTGGGRCTTGGGCGACTCAGGCAGGTGAATCCCCACGCCAGTGTCAAAGCCGATGCTGTCGGCCTGGCGCCGCGCGTGACGCAAAATCGCTCCCCCGAGGTCCCGGAGCCGGACAGCTGCTCGGTGGAAAATCGTGTCTTTAGCATTATACCTCATGCAGTTGGCAACTATAAGGTTAAAGTCTTCCTCAAACTCATCCAAGGTTCGGTACAGGTGGGACTCCAGCTTCCGCCTCATGGTGGAAAAATCCATTGGGTTGGAAATGAATTCCAGGTAATCTGGAACCTAAACATATAAAACCTGTACAATTACAAAAACCATTTACTAGCCAACCAGAGCGCACCCATCACAAGCACTCTTAATGCCCTTTCCACTGGCAAGGGGCAGCAACAGATGTTCATTTCTGTGTCACCCAGGAAAAGCAGACAWGCCCTGGGTCTGCAAAACATTATTCATCCAAAATGTGCTAAACTTTCAGAAAAAAATACCCTTTTTTTGTCCTAAGTACATCATGAGTCCTTTTTGAGCTTTTAGTCCACCAGCAGCTTGAGACAAGGTGGTTTGTGCTTCYGCCCAGCAATATCTCATCTACAACCCACTAAGCACCTCTAGGAAAGAGACTTGCCTCGTTCAGGTTAACAGGCTCTGTGAAGATCTGGGCAGCATCCTTCTCCTGCAGCAGGTCCAGGGTTGTGCGGAGCAGGACATTGAACGGGGTCAGCTGCAGCTCCATGGCAGCCTGCTGCACCTTGACCTGGCAACAGAACACAGCCATGAGGACACTCACTGAGCACAGGATCTGTGAGTGGTGTCTCCCTCCAGATTCTTCTGAATCATGCCCCCAGCTTTACTCAGTGGTGGAAACCTCAGGCCAGCATTGTTGTAGAACTTCTGGCAAACACCTGGCACTCTTCATGTACATTGCCCAGTCCAACCCTTTTACATGGGGAACTCCTGTTTATTCAATCTCACCAAGTCAAAACAAGAGGAAACCCCAGGAAGTTAAAAGATACTACAATTAAAAATGAAAACAGGCTTTTCATGCCTCGTAAATTATCCTGGAGAACTCTCTGCCTCAAGATATTGTTATTATGCCAATTAGCAACATTATATAAAAATTAAAAGTATGCAGGCATTTATATGAACAACAACATCCATAATTAGTCTAGAAAGCAAAAACAAAGTTTAAGAGCTCAGACTTCAAGGCAGAAACCAAACAACAGTGGTTAGATGTCTGCAAATTCCTAACACAGTTCCCTCTATCCTTCAGGAAGTCTCTAAGACTGCTTGATTTCAAGCCAACAAGTTGTAGCACTGAAAATCTCCTGCATGGAAAATCTATTCAAAGAAGACTGGAACAAGATAAAAGTATTCCTTTGATCTTATAATCACTTGTTATGCCATTAAGTCAACACTTCAGTAACAAAGGTAAGCAAGTCTGTTTACACAAAGCAAAACGTATTTGATGTGCTTAGCAACAAGACTGCATCAATGAGAGAATGAATATAGACAAAGATCACACTTTTCCCCAAAATGCACAGAGAACTTGCACGGGGCTGAAGTTAAGAGCAGGAAGTGGACAGCCAGAAGTCCCTACCTGCTCCCGTTTGAGCTTTTCCCTCTTTCGGATGAGCTCGATGAGCAGCCGAGCCCGCTCCAAGTCATGCCGGAGCTTCTGCCAGTACTTCAGCTCCTCCTTCACTGCACTCGTCTTCTCATCCTGCTCCTTCTGCAAAATGTGAGTGGGATGAGATAAAAAACACCAGGCTTTCTGTGTTTCCTTCTTTTTCTAGGAATCCTCTGAGAGTTGCTCTCAGAGTCTCCCTCTTAACTGCCTTGTCTCCTGTTGAGGCCATGTCCCCTCCCTMCTCCAGCATTTAGCTGTCTAACAGAGAGAACATCAGCTTTTCTAGATTTTACCTTGCCTGTGAAATTACCCCAAATTATCCTAGAGTTTCACCCTGGGAACACTCTTCAGTGTGCTCATTTACACCCTCTCTGCTTTTACATCCAAGTTTATTACAGAGGCTGGAAATTTTTCTGTGCATTGGAGCAGCAACCCAAAGCACTAACTCAGTTCTTCAGGTGCACCAAGAGGAGACCGAGAGAGACTCAAATCTGATCTTTTCACCCTCGCTCCCTCCCCAGCCATGCGTTAGGCTCAGCTCCTGCTGGAAGGCAGGCTGTGAGCCCTGCCCTGTGAGCTGAGGGCAGCAGTGGGTACCTGCTCGGCGTTCCTCTGGGACTGCAGGTGCGAGTGCAGCCGCCGGATCAGGGGCACCCCGTTCCTCGCCTGCCGCTTCAGCAGCCAGTAGTTGTGCAGCCTCTGCATGAACTGGTTCTTCCTCTGCAGGGAGAGCCCACTGCAGATCTTGTTCAGCCTGAAGGAAGCACAGAGTGTCAGGGAGCCAGCTGCAAACCAATCGTGGCTTTACAGGCCCTAGGGTCTCCTGATGAAGCTTTGCTGTGTTGTGTCAATGCTCACTCTGAAGTACACACGAACTGGGACAATCTGGGATCTCCTCACATGCAGACAGATGTGCCCCCTTTTCATACWGGAGGGTCTCACCAGGCACTTGCCACAACACAAAGTATGAAATCATCAATTCAGCTCCAAGCCTTAATTTCAAAACTACTTCCCATGTCAAGAACCTTCCAGGGACCATTTAAGTTTGAAGTTATTAATCTGGAGCCTAGRAAATTAACTTGACCGGAGTCCAAGAATAATGGATCATCTATTCTAACTTTTGCTTACCATTCTTAYCTTACACATGGTGCCTTATCAGCCTATCTGTTAAAATAGACAATGCACTTCCTAAGGCACCAAACAAAAATCCAGCACTACCTAGTTTTGCATGAGGGAGAGCTGGGAGAAAAATACAAAAATACAGCCAAAGTCAAAGCTGCTTGCAACACTGTCAGGTTTGACATGCTCTGYAGTAAAAGGAGGAATTAAGAAACTATGAAATGAAATCTCAAAAGTTTTAATAGTGCCTACCTGCCTACCAACTTGTAATGCCTCAAGTATTTTAAAAATGCCTTCATGGTGGATGGGTGTTTGCCATTAGGGACCACCACACAGTCTGCTTTACACAACGGCTTGGGATGGCTGCTCAGCAAAGCCAGAGAACCACAGTGACACTCAGAAGAAACCCAGCCACAAGTTATGCTGCAGAGCACTCTGAAAACAGTTATTGCTAAAGCCTTGACTGAAAATTCAGTGTTTCCAAGGTCAACAATGAGAAGGACTGAGTCCTTAGAACAGACCCTGTTCAGCTACAGCTGTCCAACTCCTTCCCTAAACCTGCAACACTCACCTGTAAGAGGGAATTTGTGCAACGGTCACCACGGGCATGGATGAACGCCCTTTGGTCACGTCACCAGGCTCCTTTTTGATCTTTTGCTTCAATTTCACTTGGTTTTTCTTCACAGACCCTTTGGGAGGGCCAGAATTTACTTCCTCCTCTTCCTCCTGCTTCACAGTGACCTCCTGCCAATCACCACCAGCAGCTGGGCACCCTCTTCTCACCGTGCCAGGCGGGGAGTGGCTCTCACAGTAGGCAGTCTTGCGCACGGTGAACGTGGTGCCGTTGATGCTGGTCTCCCTCATGGGCTCAATCTTCATGAAGAGACCGGCCCTCTGTGCACAGGTGACATGGAAGGCAGTGTAACAGTTCACCTTGTGGCATTGGATAGCAGCTCCCATGCCCTTCTGCTTGCAGATACAGCAYGTGAGCTTCCACCGAGCTGGAGGGATGTTACTGATCCCTTCGATGGGCTCGAGGAACACAGTGTTTGCAAAGCAGACCTCTGGGATCCAGATGGCACAGACCACGTGAGCCCAGCGGCCATCACTGGTCTGCTTGAAGGCTCCCCCTTTGTTTGGGCAGAGGACACAATCCACAGGGCGAGAAGGGGACTGTAAGCAGCAGCGGCAAAGCCACTGCCCCTCGGGGATGTAGGGCACACCATAACACTCCTGGTGCACGGCCAGATTGCAAATGTCACAGAACAGGATGACATTGCTGTTGTGACACTCATCGTCCATGCAGACACAGCAGAAGGCATCCTCATCGATGAGGGACTGCTGAGCCCCGTTGTTGCGGCTCTCGAGGTACGACTCCTTTTCCAAYCGATCCACCAGCAGCTCAAAAGTGTCAGCAGAAACTGTCCCATAACCATCAGCCCTTCTCTTCTCGTTGACCATCTCCAGCCATGCCAGATCCTCCTCATCCATGTCATACTCCACTTCTACGTCGAGGTCCTCGGGAGGCTTCTCAATGTACCGGTAATAGGCAGCAGGGAGGGGAGGAGCATCCGGCTGGCTGAAGGAGTCCACCACACGGAACTTGGGCTGGGGCAAGTGCAAAGATATCCCCGGCGCATGTTTGGAGCAGGACTCCTTCTTCTTGCCTTTGGAAGGTGTTTTCTTAGATTTGGAAGTGAAGAGGGGCTGCTCRCTGTTCTCCTTGTTGCTGTTGCACTCGGTGATGTCCTGGGCCGTCAGCTCGTCCTCGGTGATGAGCTTCAGGGGGTCGTAGATGCTGATGCGGTGCAGGCGCCCGTCGATGTCCACCTCCACGATGCGCTGGGCCTGCGCGTACGTCAGCGTCTCGCGCGTGGGCGAGCACTTGAGGCTGTAGGGCGAGGGAGAACGCCTCCCCTCCAAGTGCTGCCGGCACCTCCTGCGAGGCTTCCTCATCCCTGTGCTCCAGAGAGCCTGGGACACAACGGGACAGAGGACAGGGTAAGACAAGAGACGAGCAAGAAGCAGCACAGACTGAAGAACTCACTCAATGCTGCAATAGAGAGAATTTCTACCAGAGACTCCAGCAATTTCAGGCTCTGAAGTTGTAACTGAGTCTTTACACYTTAGATACAGGCAGGTATTTGATATATCAGCCATTTCCTGCAATGTGTATCACAGTAATRCACAGCACCCTGCAACTTCCTCTATTTGCACCACAGATGTACATTCCACCACACCACCAGTGAGAAAAACTCAAAATAATTTGATAGCACAATATACAAACAGTCTGCTGTGCACCCAGATCAGCAAACCATTCAGATCCCCTGAAATTCAAACAACAKTGTTCACATCTTCTTGCACTATTCACATATTAAGCTCACACAAACCAACAAGTTCTCCTCTGCTCTTTTGCCTGTGACTTTTCATTTATATCCCCAGATGTGCTGGATGTTTTCCAGATGAAAAGGAATGCACCATTCCGGTCTTATGAAAGCAGTTTCCAATTTAATTTTTTTTGTCACCTCCGGATGAGAAAACTAATGGTTTTCCTTAAGTCCAGGAGGGARCTCCTCCAGGTTTTGCAGTTCAGGGCTGCCACCACCAACCCTTCCATTCTGACACTGCAGATGCAAAAAAGTCCCATAATGAAAAATCATCCTCCAGTTTTGCTTTTCCTTCTGTCAAAGGTCACAAACAGAACCAGAGGATGAACTGAGCAATGCAGCAGAGAGCAGATGTGGATCCCTTCAGCTCTTCCACAAGGAAGCAAAGAGGGATAAAAAGGCAACAAGCAGCATGGATCCCAGAGGACTTACAAGCTCTGGCGTTAGCCCCTCCGGAGCCACAACTCCCACTCATCCACCTGAGCCACCTGGCTATGGAGAGTCCACAGGGCTACAAGCAGGAAAGCAGCAAGACAGCTCCCAGCACCAGGAGCTGTGAAATGGCATTTGCTCAGAGCCTTAACAAAAAGCCCCAGCCAGCTCTGCCCGCACAAACTGCTAATCAGCAAGGCAGATAATTAGCTGAGAGTCGGCTGCTGACAGTAAGGAGGTGCCTGTCAGAGGGGAGCAGAGGAGAAGCCTGGGGAGATGGTCTGGGGGAGGGCTCAGACATGGTGGCAGCAGCTCGGTGATCGGAGGGCGAAGGAGGGAGCTGGCAAAGAGGGAAAGCAGAGAGGAAGCCAAGTGAGTAATGCAAGAGAGAAGGGCAGAGTCAAGGATGGGAACATGACTTATGGGAATAAACAAGCYGAGGCTGAAAGAAGTCAGAAAGAAGACAAAGAAAAGCAAATGTAAATTCTCTGTGAGAAGATAAGCCAGCCCAGAGCTTATCTGTTGCTATGCAGAGGCCTGAAGCAGCACCTCACCCTTATTTAAAGCAATCCACACATCCAGTTCCTTTCTGGGGGACCCACAGACAAGGAAACACACCACAAACCCACAATTTGTACTCAGCCAATGCAGTAGTTGTGCTCCATGAGGGACATAGCTCCAGAAACTCTCAACTGTGTGCCACAGCAAGCAGCATCTCACAGGACTAGGACCTACAAGAWGTCCAAGCTTAATCCAGAAAGAAGGAGCAAATTCCAGGAGCAATATTTTTTCTGTGAACCATGAGATTAAGCCATGACACCACCTGTGCCTTAAGAAATAAACAGGCTCTGGGAAAGATTTCCAAACTCTTCCCTGCAGCCACAGAAATAAGCTGCAGGTGCCAGTTTCAGTATGCACACCCAGAATGATRGAGCCTGTAAAATCAATTTTACCCCACATGTAAAATAAAAGATGATAATTTCTACCTGAAAATGTAGGTACCACAAATTTGGTGGTACCTTTGCCTTAAAACTTTAATCAGTCACTTGATCCACACACTGCAGACACCCAACTGCACTCATCCTAGGTGAACTCCAATGGCTCCAATCAGTAGGAGAAAAAAATTTTAAAAAGAGGTTATAAAGGCAACTTGATCATCAAATAAAAAAATTAAAGAAAACCTAAAGAAAATCCTGCTGAMAAACAGCTCTGTTACAATTCAGGCTGGTACAAGCAAAGAGGATATTGGAGACAAAAAGATATATGGAGGATTAAGTAATTATTATGAGCTGCCCACACACATCATTAATATTGTGTTCAGGAAAAATGAGGTAACAGCCAATTGCTTGGAATGCTGAGGGACAAGGAAATCTCAGTGAAACAAGCACCTGAAGGAACAGTTGTTTTATCTGTTAATGGGAAAAACAAGCATGCAGAGTTCCTTTAGTGGAACAATCAGTGTATTTCCAGACAAATTACCCCAAAGTGGGCTCTGCACCACAGCAACCAACTGCCATAAAACAAGCCGTTTGTAAAACACACAATTACTTAGCAATGTGAAGAAGCACCTAAAATGGCATGGAAATTGCTGCCAGTGAGAGCTGAGTGCCTGAAATGAGACATACACCTGGATATTAGGAGAGACACCTCCAAAATACCTTGAAAGCAGCAATGAAATCAAGTCAGACAACTGAGCTGAGCACTGTGACCTTGCTSTTGTCTACAACAACAGAAACTTCAAAGCAGCAACCTAGGAATGTTTTGATTCCCTCTGCACACCTGAAAACACCTCCCAGCTACACACAATAAGGAACCCTTCTGCAAACAGCACCTGTGCACACTGRAATGCTAAAGATACTCAACATGAGCAGGGTTAAATGATATTTCAGCCCATGCTGATTCTGTCCTGCCACAGACAAAGGTTGCTGATGTGAAAGCAGAAAGTTCAGACATCCCTTTGCCACAATGTGCTCAAGGCATTCCTAAAAGCTCCCATCACCCATTTCTACTGAGGATTACAATGGGAGCAGGGGGTGAAGCTCCCCGTGAGCACAACTGAGSAAACAAGGTGGCTACAGCACACAGAGCTGCTGGGAATGAATTTAACTCTACSCCAGGAGTTCCTTCAGGAGTAGCTTGATTCTCTTGAGCAGCAGCTGTCACACCTGTGGGCAATTACTGCAACAGGCAACTGAAAAACCAAGCCCATCATCAGGATRCTTAAATTTACTAGAAAGGGGGCTAAAGCTCCCCTGAAAAAAACCAAGAGATTAACATGTATGGAACAACATCACAGTACAGGCCCCTGTTATACACATAGCCTGGAATACTGAACACAAATGGGTCTTCTAAAGGAACGACTGTGATTTCCACCCATGCAATGCTGCCTTGGCTATCTCCAAGGGTTAGAAATACTTTTCTCGCACTGCAGAAGATCTATAATCATAAAGAGCTTGGGGTTTGTTTTTACCAAAGGCTGTCCCTCTTTAGGACATCAAGCCAAACATGAGGTCTGGAGATGTTCCTCAGCACTGCTCTCCTGCACCAGCAGCCACTCAGCTCCTCGCAG
The DNA here is from genome assembly GCA_014549065.1 of Cardinalis cardinalis. Classification (NCBI taxonomy): domain Eukaryota; kingdom Metazoa; phylum Chordata; class Aves; order Passeriformes; family Cardinalidae; genus Cardinalis; species Cardinalis cardinalis. The sequence goes on from JACDOX010000324.1 coordinate 192,425, forward strand.
CCACTGGGATTTAAAACCCACTACTGTGCAATGGGGAACAGACACCCATGGAGCTATTTAAAAAACACATCTGTAAGATAAAATCAATGGATGCCAAAGGAAAGAAACAACCTGAAACAGCTGCAGCCCCCTCTGCACCTTTTGCCAGCCAAAACATCAGCAAAACTCCTGCTGCCCTCCACAATGTCCCTTCATGTTCCTGCCACGTCTGTGCTTGCCCATGGTCCCCTCACACACCTGCCAAGGGTTTAGGCTCCTCATGCCCACATCGATGCCTACAATGAAAAGTGTCGGTGCCCAACACAGCTGCTTGCCTTGGCACATGCAGAGATCTCGATCTTTAGTAATGCCCTGACGCTGCTGTAACCAAGTCAAGCATGGGAGATGCAAGGGCCTCGAGAGAGGTCCTCCCTCTGGAATGGGGGGAGGTGCGAGACGGGCTGTGGAAGAAGTTTCAGGTATAAAGTCAGGGCTCAGCAACAGATGGGGTGCGCCATGAGCGGTGTCAGATCTCAGCAGCGACTGAGGGAACGCTGACATGCCCTCAGCTGTCAGGCACAGGCGGGAGCCCCTCTCAGGAGCTACCCTGTAAGGAACTCCAGTAGCAGCCAGGGATCTGAGCCAAGGCTCAGCAGGSACTCGGACAGAAATGAAGCTGTCCCGGGGAGAAGGCGATGAACCGCGGCGGGCCGGAACCCCGGCCCGGGCCCAGTGCGCGGCCACTTCCCCCCACGGAGCTGCCACAGCCTCCAGAGAGCGCGAGCACACCAGGGCTGCAAGGCCATTGGCTGCCGCCGCCGTCCATCACAGCGCCATCGCCAATAGCAACGCGAGGCTCTGCGGGGCTAACGGCGGGTGCGCTCGGCCCCGCCTGGGCCAATCGCGTGGGAGAAGGTGGGCGGCGCCCCCGCCGCGCCGCGAAGAAGGGGGGGCCAAGATGGCGGCAATGGGGGGGCGCGGTTGACACGGCGCTGTCCGTTCCCCGTCCCCGGGCGCTCTCCGCCGTTGCCCCCTCCTCGGCGAGGGATCGTGGGCCGCTCTCGGCGCACGGAGATGGAGCAGGGACGCGGGAGAGGCCCGCAAGCTGCGGCGCACCGGCCTCCCCCAGCTCCTTCCCGCCCGCCCGGTCACCTTCCCGCGACCCCGGCGCGGGGGTGTGTGAGGGAGGAGAGACCCCTGAAGGAAGGGTGTCGCGGCATCCCGCGCAGAGCTTTACCTGGCCGGCTCAGCGCGCCGCTGCCGCGGCTTCTCCACCGTTGCCGCCGCCTCCTTTTGGGGGGAATTTTTGTTTTTGTTTTTCTTTTCCTTTTTTTTTTCTTTTCCTTTTTTTTTTTTTTTTTT